>CAXAKX010000579.1:0-26756 GCA_963969525.1 Ontholestes murinus | reverse complement strand
ACAATAACAATAACAATAACAATAACAATAACAATAACAATAACAATAACAATAACAATAACAATAACAATAACAATAACAATAACAATAACAATAACAATAACAATAACAATAACAATAACAATAACAATAACAATAACAATAACAATAACAATAACAATAACAATAACAATAACAATAACAATAACAATAACAATAACAATAACAATAACAATAACAATAACAATAACAATAACAATAACAATAACAATAACAATAACAATAACAATAACAATAACAATAACAATAACAATAACAATAACAATAACAATAACAATAACAAAACAATAACAATAACAATAACAATAACAATAACAATAACAATAACAAAACAATAACAATAACAATAACAATAACAATAACAATAACAATAACAATAACAATAACAATAACAATAACAATAACAATAACAATAACAATAACAATAACAATAACAATAACAATAACAATAACAATAACAATAACAATAACAATAACAATAACAATAACAATAACAATAACAATAACAATAACAATAACAATAACAATAACAATAACAATAACAATAACAATAACAATAACAATAACAATAACAATAACAATAACAATAACAATAACAATAACAATAACAATAACAATAACAATAACAATAACAATAACAATAACAATAACAATAACAATAACAATAACAATAACAATAACAATAACAATAACAATAACAATAACAATAACAATAACAATAACAATAACAATAACAATAACAATAACAATAACAATAACAATAACAATAACAATAACAATAACAATAACAATAACAATAACAATAACAATAACAATAACAATAACAATAACAATAACAATAACAATAACAATAACAATAACAATAACAATAACAATAACAATAACAATAACAATAACAATAACAATAACAATAACAATAACAATAACAATAACAATAACAATAACAATAACAATAACAATAACAATAACAATAACAATAACAATAACAATAACAATAACAATAACAATAACAATAACAATAACAATAACAATAACAATAACAATAACAATAACAATAACAATAACAATAACAATAACAATAACAATAACAATAACAATAACAATAACAATAACAATAACAATAACAATAACAATAACAATAACAATAACAATAACAATAACAATAACAATAACAATAACAATAACAATAACAATAACAATAACAATAACAATAACAATAACAATAACAATAACAATAACAATAACAATAACAATAACAATAACAATAACAATAACAATAACAATAACAATAACAATAACAATAACAATAACAATAACAATAACAATAACAATAACAATAACAATAACAATAACAATAACAATAACAATAACAATAACAATAACAATAACAATAACAATAACAATAACAATAACAATAACAATAACAATAACAATAACAATAACAATAACAATAACAATAACAATAACAATAACAATAACAATAACAATAACAATAACAATAACAATAACAATAACAATAACAATAACAATAACAATAACAATAACAATAACAATAACAATAACAATAACAATAACAATAACAATAACAATAACAATAACAATAACAATAACAATAACAATAACAATAACAATAACAATAACAATAACAATAACAATAACAATAACAATAACAATAACAATAACAATAACAATAACAATAACAATAACAATAACAATAACAATAACAATAACAATAACAATAACAATAACAATAACAATAACAATAACAATAACAATAACAATAACAATAACAATAACAATAACAATAACAATAACAATAACAATAACAATAACAATAACAATAACAATAACAATAACAATAACAATAACAATAACAATAACAATAACAATAACAATAACAATAACAATAACAATAACAATAACAATAACAATAACAATAACAATAACAATAACAATAACAATAACAATAACAATAACAATAACAATAACAATAACAATAACAATAACAATAACAATAACAATAACAATAACAATAACAATAACAATAACAATAACAATAACAATAACAATAACAATAACAATAACAATAACAATAACAATAACAATAACAATAACAATAACAATAACAATAACAATAACAATAACAATAACAATAACAATAACAATAACAATAACAATAACAATAACAATAACAATAACAATAACAATAACAATAACAATAACAATAACAATAACAATAACAATAACAATAACAATAACAATAACAATAACAATAACAATAACAATAACAATAACAATAACAATAACAATAACAATAACAATAACAATAACAATAACAATAACAATAACAATAACAATAACAATAACAATAACAATAACAATAACAATAACAATAACAATAACAATAACAATAACAATAACAATAACAATAACAATAACAATAACAATAACAATAACAATAACAATAACAATAACAATAACAATAACAATAACAATAACAATAACAATAACAATAACAATAACAATAACAATAACAATAACAATAACAATAACAATAACAATAACAATAACAATAACAATAACAATAACAATAACAATAACAATAACAATAACAATAACAATAACAATAACAATAACAATAACAATAACAATAACAATAACAATAACAATAACAATAACAATAACAATAACAATAACAATAACAATAACAATAACAATAACAATAACAATAACAATAACAATAACAATAACAATAACAATAACAATAACAATAACAATAACAATAACAATAACAATAACAATAACAATAACAATAACAATAACAATAACAATAACAATAACAATAACAATAACAATAACAATAACAATAACAATAACAATAACAATAACAATAACAATAACAATAACAATAACAATAACAATAACAATAACAATAACAATAACAATAACAATAACAATAACAATAACAATAACAATAACAATAACAATAACAATAACAATAACAATAACAATAACAATAACAATAACAATAACAATAACAATAACAATAACAATAACAATAACAATAACAATAACAATAACAATAACAATAACAATAACAATAACAATAACAATAACAATAACAATAACAATAACAATAACAATAACAATAACAATAACAATAACAATAACAATAACAATAACAATAACAATAACAATAACAATAACAATAACAATAACAATAACAATAACAATAACAATAACAATAACAATAACAATAACAATAACAATAACAATAACAATAACAATAACAATAACAATAACAATAACAATAACAATAACAATAACAATAACAATAACAATAACAATAACAATAACAATAACAATAACAATAACAATAACAATAACAATAACAATAACAATAACAATAACAATAACAATAACAATAACAATAACAATAACAATAACAATAACAATAACAATAACAATAACAATAACAATAACAATAACAATAACAATAACAATAACAATAACAATAACAATAACAATAACAATAACAATAACAATAACAATAACAATAACAATAACAATAACAATAACAATAACAATAACAATAACAATAACAATAACAATAACAATAACAATAACAATAACAATAACAATAACAATAACAATAACAATAACAATAACAATAACAATAACAATAACAATAACAATAACAATAACAATAACAATAACAATAACAATAACAATAACAATAACAATAACAATAACAATAACAATAACAATAACAATAACAATAACAATAACAATAACAATAACAATAACAATAACAATAACAATAACAATAACAATAACAATAACAATAACAATAACAATAACAATAACAATAACAATAACAATAACAATAACAATAACAATAACAATAACAATAACAATAACAATAACAATAACAATAACAATAACAATAACAATAACAATAACAATAACAATAACAATAACAATAACAATAACAATAACAATAACAATAACAATAACAATAACAATAACAATAACAATAACAATAACAATAACAATAACAATAACAATAACAATAACAATAACAATAACAATAACAATAACAATAACAATAACAATAACAATAACAATAACAATAACAATAACAATAACAATAACAATAACAATAACAATAACAATAACAATAACAATAACAATAACAATAACAATAACAATAACAATAACAATAACAATAACAATAACAATAACAATAACAATAACAATAACAATAACAATAACAATAACAATAACAATAACAATAACAATAACAATAACAATAACAATAACAATAACAATAACAATAACAATAACAATAACAATAACAATAACAATAACAATAACAATAACAATAACAATAACAATAACAATAACAATAACAATAACAATAACAATAACAATAACAATAACAATAACAATAACAATAACAATAACAATAACAATAACAATAACAATAACAATAACAATAACAATAACAATAACAATAACAATAACAATAACAATAACAATAACAATAACAATAACAATAACAATAACAATAACAATAACAATAACAATGGGATCGAGTGGTTCTGTCCACAGGGGGGCGTGTAGCGTCTTATAGGTGCCCTAGCCGGTGCTAGCTTGCTAGCCCTGGTTAGGTGTCACCCTAGCTTCTCCGCCCCCAAGACCGGCATGCGTACCATCATTGGTATAACCTACCTGAGGTGATCCTGTTTCTGCAGAACATGCCGGATCTAGAGGAGTAAACCTCGACTAAAAATCCGTAATCCAAGGTGTCAATCGTACCGTGCCGAGGGATGGATGGCCACGCGTTAGTTGGTCTCATACGGTGTCCTCCGGATACCTGGCGAACTCCGGTTGCATTTAGCCTTGCTGCAGTATGGGAGCACTGCTGCAGTCGACCTTTATTTCTGCCCTACTCGTGGGACTTTCATGGGAACCAAATCTAAAAACTTTTCTGAGGAATCAACCTCATTAAAAAATGATGCGGCGTCTAGGGACGCGCCAAGTCCCTACAAATTTAATGAAAAAACGGTGGCTTCCTTGCCACGTTTTTTTATTGTTAAGAGAGGGTGTGATTTGAATTTTGATAAGGTGAATCCTTTCGCCATATCAAAATTCTTAAATGAAAAATTAGGAAAGTGTGGTGTCGTTAAGAAGATTAGGGAAGGTTTAATGGTAGAAACGTTGGATGATAAACAATCAAACAAAATTTTAAAACTGAAAAACTTTTTGGATTACTCAGTTGATGTTGTTCCCCACAAAACACTGAATTACTCGAAAGGCGTGATCTATTGTCGCGATTTAGTTAATTGCACAGATGAGGAGATATTAGAAAATCTGGAATCAAAAAATGTAATTGAGATTAGGAGAATTAAAACAAAGAAGGACGGTCAATTGATCAACACACCATCGATTATTTTGACTTTTAATTCAACCCGACTGCCCAAATACATAAACATAGCTTTCTACAACGTAGAAGTGAGGCAGTATATCCCCAATGTCTTGCGCTGTTTTAGGTGCCAAAAACTAGGCCACACATCACTAAGATGTGATAGTCCCGCCATGTGCCCATGCGGAAGACCAACGCACGAAGGCACTGACTGTGTAGAGCCGTTCAAGTGCGTTAACTGTGGTGATAACCATTCGGCTAGATACAAAAATTGTCCGGCCTTTGTTTTTGAACAGTCAATTCAAGAGTTAAAAACAAAGGAAAGGCTTAGCTATTTTGAAGCCAAAAAAAGACTGTCTACTCCTAAAACGCCAACTGTAGGGGTATCGTATGCCCAGGCAACAACACAGCCAAAAATGGTGGATAACATAATATCCCAGCTAGCGCCAATGATTTCAAAAATAGTAAGTGAAACAGTAAATCAATCAATCAGTAAACTGCTTGAAAACATTAATACAGGGACAAAAACCTCTGCCCCGACACAATCTCCTCAGGCTAGGGAAGAGCAGAGAACCACTGTCCACGTAGCCCCAGTAGGGTGTACACCCTACTCCATCCGCAAGGTAGCGGTGGCAACCAATCCAGAAACTTTGGCTTCTGGAGAAAATTATTTCAAAACTCCCTTGGAGGAAGGGAGAAACCCTGCCATTAAAAGGCAGCAATCACTCTCCGAGTCGGAGAGTGATAAACAACATACATCCCAGCAGGCAAAAAGGCCTGTTGGATGGCCCAAAGGTAAGCCTAGAAAAGCTAAGGCCTCTGGGTCAGATGATAATCCAGCGTCCGGTTCGCAAAACCGGAAAATGTCTTTTTGATTTGTTTGTAAAGTCCATGTGATATTTATTTTTTAATTCTAATTTTATTGATCTTATTGTTGTCTTTGTTTTTATCTTTCTTTTAACAATTCTTAAAGAGCTGGAACAAATAGTCCAGTGGAATTGCCGTGGTTGCATATCGCATATCGGCGAACTGAAGATCATTCTGCGAGAATACAATCCTTTCTGTGTATGCCTACAGGAAACCCTCTTTAGACCTGACCAAGAGTTTACTTTAAGGGGCTACAGCATCCTTAGGGAAGACGTAGCCCCACGCCATCGGTCAAGGGGAGGAGTAGGTATACTCATACGGGAAGGATGTATTTACACGCAATTAAATCTCAGAACAGATCTTCAGACCGTAGCCTGTGTGATCAAAGCGCCGATAGATCTCACGATATGCAACGTTTACCTCCCAGATGGCAACTGGGAGCGTAACCAGATAGTCGATCTGATAAGGCAATTACCTGGACCATATTTATTGCTGGGAGACTTTAATGCACATAGTCCGTTATGGGGTTCCCACCGTCTCGACATTAGAGGCTCGTATATTGAAGACGTGCTTGATATCACGGGAGGGATACTCTTAAATAACGGACTACCAACGCATTTCAACGTTTTCAGCGGTGCATTCTCAGCAATAGATTTAGCAATATCTTCGCCCACTCTCGCCACGCGTCTTCAGTGGCAGGCCCTCGAGGATCTACATGGAAGCGATCACTTCCCGATCGTCTTGTCCACAAACATTCCGAGGGCCATACAACGCAGACCCAGGCGCTGGCGCCTGGATCTAGCAGAGTGGGAAGAGTTTCGTAACGACGTCACGTTAGCAGATAACTTCGAAGATATTGGTTCCACTCTAGATACAATAAATCTCAGCATTACTCAAGCAGCAGAAAAGTCTATACCACGTACCTCTGGCTCGACTAGTAAATCCTCCGTCCCATGGTGGAACGTTGAGGTTAGTCGAGTTATCGCAGAGAAGAAACGGGCGTTTAACATCTATAAACGAAATCCTACGCAAGAAAATCTTATCGTTTTTAAACGAAAGCGGGCCGTCGCCCGCCGCAAGATATTAGAGTCTAAAAACGACTCTTGGAAGAACTACGTGAATTCAATGAAGAGTGACACGTCAGTCACAGAAGTC
This sequence comes from Ontholestes murinus, assembly GCA_963969525.1. Classification (NCBI taxonomy): domain Eukaryota; kingdom Metazoa; phylum Arthropoda; class Insecta; order Coleoptera; family Staphylinidae; genus Ontholestes; species Ontholestes murinus. The sequence continues at coordinate 19,267 of CAXAKX010000579.1, read as the reverse complement.
TGGAGAAAGGTACATGCTATCCGCGGACAAAGGCTACCGTCCATCATAGGCCTTTGTGATGGAGGCAACACAATAACGGAGCCTCGTGATGTAGCAGAAGCATTAGCTGTACATTTCTCCAGCTCCAGTAGTTCTTCCAATTATCAACCAGAATTCTTGCGTAGGAAAGGTGAACTAGAAGCTTCACTAGATTTTAACACGGACTCGGATCTTAATTATAATCATCCATTTTCAATGGATGAGTTTGAGGAGGCACTAAGGTCTAGCAATGACTCCTCTCCTGGCCCGGATAATATCCCCTACAAAATGATTCAAAATCTTTCACACGAAACGAAAACCCATATCCTGTCTCTATTTAATCGGATATGGGAGAAAGGGGAATATCCGGATCTATGGAGAGAAGCAATTATTGTGCCTCTTCTGAAGACAGGAAAAGATCCGAATCATGCTTCTAGTTATCGCCCGGTATCTTTGACTTGCTGCTTGTAAAGTTCTTGAAAAAATGGTCAATAGCCGACTGGTATGGATTCTCGAGTCGCGAGAACTGATCGTACCCTACCAGTCTGGATTTAGGAAACGTCATTCCACTATTGATCATCTGGTCCGTTTAGAGAATGCCATTCAAAATGCTTTTCTAGAGAGAAAACACCTTGTCGCGGTGTTTTTCGATCTAGAAAAAGCCTATGATATGACATGGCGTCATGGCATTCTTAGGAAGTTGCATCGGTGGGGACTGAGAGGCCGTCTGCCTTTATTCATCCAGTCCTTTTTGTCGCACCGGAGTTTTCGAGTACGTGTAGGAGATTCTCTCTCCTCTCTCCACGTACAAGAAAACGGTATACCGCAGGGCTCTACGATCAGCGTAACCCTATTTTCTATAGCGGTAAACCATATTGCAACTTCCGTTAGTACCCCCGTAAATACGTGCCTGTATGTCGACGACCTAGCAATCTACATGGCCGGAGATACCATCCCGGCTATATGTAGAGAGCTGCAGAGGAGCATTGATGACATCGTGCGAGACGCTGGCTCGTGTGGATTTCGTTTTTCAGAGACAAAGATGGCATGTGTCCATTTTTGTCGTCTGAGAAAGCCACACAGGGAGCCTAGTCTACATATCAATGGTTCTGTCATTCAATGTGTCGACAGTTATCGTTTTCTAGGACTAATATTCGACAGGACTCTGTCATTCCGTCCCCACATTAACGACCTTGCTACAAGGTGCAAGAAGGCACTTAATCTAATTAGGTGCCTTTCTAACATTAATTGGGGTGCGAGCAGAGAGGTTTTGCTGCGGCTGTATCAGGCTCTGGTTCTGTCCAGGCTTGACTACGGGTGCGCGGTATATTCCGCTGCTCGTAATTCGTGGTTGCAAGTCCTAGATTCGATACATTATGCAGGTATACGTTACGCTACAGGAGCTTTTAGGACCACACCAAGAAATAGTCTCTGCTGTGATGCCGGGTTACTACCGCTAAAGTACAGGCGTCTTCGGTTCGCTTTGCGATATGAAGCGTCTGTACGTAGTAACCCGAAACACATCAATTTTGAATGTTTCAGCAAAGCAGAGACATATCGAAAATACGCCTTGCGACCGTCTGTCACAAGGCCGGTGTGTGTCCGAGCGCGCGAGTTCCGCAAGAGTCTTGAGTTCCATTTGCCCGAAATACAGCCGGTGGGTGTGTGTGAGGTACCGCCATGGGCGATACCCGCACCACACATAATTCTGAAGCTGCTGGACGATCCAAAGCACCAAACGACGCCGGCAATTTTTCGGGTGAAATTAATGGAACTCGTCAACAAATACACAGACTCTTGCTGCATATATACGGATGGATCGAAAACCGACACTGGGGTGGGATCGGCTATTGTAGCTGATTCTACACCCCAATCATGGTCGCTAGATCCAATGTCCACCGTATATACTGCTGAACTATACGCAATTCTGAAAGCGCTCCACTACTGCGATACGTCTAGCAGTAGTACATTCCTCGTCATCTCTGATTCACTCTCTTCCCTAGAAAGTATAGCCGACCGCCAAAATAATGATCCGCTCGTACAGAACATCCTTTCTGTCCTGTACACTCTGCATCTCACTGGCAAGAATGTTGTCTTCATATGGGTGCCATCACACGTCGGCATTGAAGGCAACGAGATTGCAGACAGAGCTGCCCGTCAGGCAGCTCTCGCGGATCATGTTGACTATGCCATGTGTCGGCCTGACGATGTCAAGGTCGGCGTTACGGCATTAGTCAACAAAGCATGGCAAAGGGAATGGGAGAGCCTCGAGAGTAAGCTGAAAGCTGTAAAACTCTCTGTGACAGCATGGAAGTCACCGGTCGCACTAAGTAGGAGACAGGAGGTCGCTCTGACCCGCCTACGAATGGGTCACACCAACATGACCCATTCTTATCTCCTGACCGGTGACGAAGCACCCACATGCGACACTTGTCACAGCCCTCTAACGGTGAGGCATATAATCGAGGAATGTGCAGCCTACACAGGTCAACGTGTACGGCTGAAGCTCCGAGGTAATGTAGCGTACGATTTGAGCAATTCTGTTTTGTCGGTAGAAACTGTCGTTGCTTTTCTGCAAGCGACAGAACTTCTACGCAGAATTTAGGGGTACTGTAAGGACCAGTTTACTGTGCTGAGCAGTTTTTAATTTGTTGTGCATCGTCTTTTTATGTTAATTTATTATCTTTGTTAATTTATTCTGTGAACGTCCGTCTCGTCTAGTTGGCCCTTTACACCAACTAGGTTGAGTGATTTTATTGCTTTTGTTTTGTATTGTTTTTGTTGTCGGGCACTTTACACCCGACAACAAACGGTTTTATCGCTTTTAATTAGCTTTAAGTTTTATCTTAGTGTCTAGTTATAAGTTTTTACCTGTGTGTCGTCCCTCCACCATGTTGGCTTTTTACACCAACTTGGTGGAGTTGTTTTTATCATTGATTTTATCGCATTCGTTTGTATTGTTTTTGTTGTCGGGCACTTTACACCCGACAACGGTTTTATTGCTTTTATCCAGTTTTAAGTTTTATTTTTATGTCTAGCTTTAAGTTTTAATCTGTGTGTCGTCCCTCCATCATGTTGGCCTTTTACACTAACTTGGTGGAGTTGTTTTTAACTTTATTGTCTGTATACTGTCCGTCTCGCCTAGCTGGTCTAGGTCGAGTGATTTTAAACTCTTTGGATGTTTCGTCTCTTTGGTTGCCAGGCTGTTTTACCCCTGGTAACGGTTTTATTGAATTGTATTGTTTCTAGTCGTTATTTTATTATACATGTTAATTTATTTTGTGAATGTCCGTCTCGCCTAGTTGGCTTTTTACACCAACTAGGCGGGTATTATTATTATTTCAAAGCTAAATAAAAAAAAAAGAAAAAGAATAGCGGCTAATGGCCCTAGCAGTCGATGCCGCTCTTAAAAAAAAAAAAAAAAAAAAAAAAAAAACAATAACAATAACAATAACAATAACAATAACAATAACAATAACAATAACAATAACAATAACAATAACAATAACAATAACAATAACAATAACAATAACAATAACAATAACAATAACAATAACAATAACAATAACAATAACAATAACAATAACAATAACAATAACAATAACAATAACAATAACAATAACAATAACAATAACAATAACAATAACAATAACAATAACAATAACAATAACAATAACAATAACAATAACAATAACAATAACAATAACAATAACAATAACAATAACAATAACAATAACAATAACAATAACAATAACAATAACAATAACAATAACAATAACAATAACAATAACAATAACAATAACAATAACAATAACAATAACAATAACAATAACAATAACAATAACAATAACAATAACAATAACAATAACAATAACAATAACAATAACAATAACAATAACAATAACAATAACAATAACAATAACAATAACAATAACAATAACAATAACAATAACAATAACAATAACAATAACAATAACAATAACAATAACAATAACAATAACAATAACAATAACAATAACAATAACAATAACAATAACAATAACAATAACAATAACAATAACAATAACAATAACAATAACAATAACAATAACAATAACAATAACAATAACAATAACAATAACAATAACAATAACAATAACAATAACAATAACAATAACAATAACAATAACAATAACAATAACAATAACAATAACAATAACAATAACAATAACAATAACAATAACAATAACAATAACAATAACAATAACAATAACAATAACAATAACAATAACAATAACAATAACAATAACAATAACAATAACAATAACAATAACAATAACAATAACAATAACAATAACAATAACAATAACAATAACAATAACAATAACAATAACAATAACAATAACAATAACAATAACAATAACAATAACAATAACAATAACAATAACAATAACAATAACAATAACAATAACAATAACAATAACAATAACAATAACAATAACAATAACAATAACAATAACAATAACAATAACAATAACAATAACAATAACAATAACAATAACAATAACAATAACAATAACAATAACAATAACAATAACAATAACAATAACAATAACAATAACAATAACAATAACAATAACAATAACAATAACAATAACAATAACAATAACAATAACAATAACAATAACAATAACAATAACAATAACAATAACAATAACAATAACAATAACAATAACAATAACAATAACAATAACAATAACAATAACAATAACAATAACAATAACAATAACAATAACAATAACAATAACAATAACAATAACAATAACAATAACAATAACAATAACAATAACAATAACAATAACAATAACAATAACAATAACAATAACAATAACAATAACAATAACAATAACAATAACAATAACAATAACAATAACAATAACAATAACAATAACAATAACAATAACAATAACAATAACAATAACAATAACAATAACAATAACAATAACAATAACAATAACAATAACAATAACAATAACAATAACAATAACAATAACAATAACAATAACAATAACAATAACAATAACAATAACAATAACAATAACAATAACAATAACAATAACAATAACAATAACAATAACAATAACAATAACAATAACAATAACAATAACAATAACAATAACAATAACAATAACAATAACAATAACAATAACAATAACAATAACAATAACAATAACAATAACAATAACAATAACAATAACAATAACAATAACAATAACAATAACAATAACAATAACAATAACAATAACAATAACAATAACAATAACAATAACAATAACAATAACAATAACAATAACAATAACAATAACAATAACAATAACAATAACAATAACAATAACAATAACAATAACAATAACAATAACAATAACAATAACAATAACAATAACAATAACAATAACAATAACAATAACAATAACAATAACAATAACAATAACAATAACAATAACAATAACAATAACAATAACAATAACAATAACAATAACAATAACAATAACAATAACAATAACAATAACAATAACAATAACAATAACAATAACAATAACAATAACAATAACAATAACAATAACAATAACAATAACAATAACAATAACAATAACAATAACAATAACAATAACAATAACAATAACAATAACAATAACAATAACAATAACAATAACAATAACAATAACAATAACAATAACAATAACAATAACAATAACAATAACAATAACAATAACAATAACAATAACAATAACAATAACAATAACAATAACAATAACAATAACAATAACAATAACAATAACAATAACAATAACAATAACAATAACAATAACAATAACAATAACAATAACAATAACAATAACAATAACAATAACAATAACAATAACAATAACAATAACAATAACAATAACAATAACAATAACAATAACAATAACAATAACAATAACAATAACAATAACAATAACAATAACAATAACAATAACAATAACAATAACAATAACAATAACAATAACAATAACAATAACAATAACAATAACAATAACAATAACAATAACAATAACAATAACAATAACAATAACAATAACAATAACAATAACAATAACAATAACAATAACAATAACAATAACAATAACAATAACAATAACAATAACAATAACAATAACAATAACAATAACAATAACAATAACAATAACAATAACAATAACAATAACAATAACAATAACAATAACAATAACAATAACAATAACAATAACAATAACAATAACAATAACAATAACAATAACAATAACAATAACAATAACAATAACAATAACAATAACAATAACAATAACAATAACAATAACAATAACAATAACAATAACAATAACAATAACAATAACAATAACAATAACAATAACAATAACAATAACAATAACAATAACAATAACAATAACAATAACAATAACAATAACAATAACAATAACAATAACAATAACAATAACAATAACAATAACAATAACAATAACAATAACAATAACAATAACAATAACAATAACAATAACAATAACAATAACAATAACAATAACAATAACAATAACAATAACAATAACAATAACAATAACAATAACAATAACAATAACAATAACAATAACAATAACAATAACAATAACAATAACAATAACAATAACAATAACAATAACAATAACAATAACAATAACAATAACAATAACAATAACAATAACAATAACAATAACAATAACAATAACAATAACAATAACAATAACAATAACAATAACAATAACAATAACAATAACAATAACAATAACAATAACAATAACAATAACAATAACAATAACAATAACAATAACAATAACAATAACAATAACAATAACAATAACAATAACAATAACAATAACAATAACAATAACAATAACAATAACAATAACAATAACAATAACAATAACAATAACAATAACAATAACAATAACAATAACAATAACAATAACAATAACAATAACAATAACAATAACAATAACAATAACAATAACAATAACAATAACAATAACAATAACAATAACAATAACAATAACAATAACAATAACAATAACAATAACAATAACAATAACAATAACAATAACAATAACAATAACAATAACAATAACAATAACAATAACAATAACAATAACAATAACAATAACAATAACAATAACAATAACAATAACAATAACAATAACAATAACAATAACAATAACAATAACAATAACAATAACAATAACAATAACAATAACAATAACAATAACAATAACAATAACAATAACAATAACAATAACAATAACAATAACAATAACAATAACAATAACAATAACAATAACAATAACAATAACAATAACAATAACAATAACAATAACAATAACAATAACAATAACAATAACAATAACAATAACAATAACAATAACAATAACAATAACAATAACAATAACAATAACAATAACAATAACAATAACAATAACAATAACAATAACAATAACAATAACAATAACAATAACAATAACAATAACAATAACAATAACAATAACAATAACAATAACAATAACAATAACAATAACAATAACAATAACAATAACAATAACAATAACAATAACAATAACAATAACAATAACAATAACAATAACAATAACAATAACAATAACAATAACAATAACAATAACAATAACAATAACAATAACAATAACAATAACAATAACAATAACAATAACAATAACAATAACAATAACAATAACAATAACAATAACAATAACAATAACAATAACAATAACAATAACAATAACAATAACAATAACAATAACAATAACAATAACAATAACAATAACAATAACAATAACAATAACAATAACAATAACAATAACAATAACAATAACAATAACAATAACAATAACAATAACAATAACAATAACAATAACAATAACAATAACAATAACAATAACAATAACAATAACAATAACAATAACAATAACAATAACAATAACAATAACAATAACAATAACAATAACAATAACAATAACAATAACAATAACAATAACAATAACAATAACAATAACAATAACAATAACAATAACAATAACAATAACAATAACAATAACAATAACAATAACAATAACAATAACAATAACAATAACAATAACAATAACAATAACAATAACAATAACAATAACAATAACAATAACAATAACAATAACAATAACAATAACAATAACAATAACAATAACAATAACAATAACAATAACAATAACAATAACAATAACAATAACAATAACAATAACAATAACAATAACAATAACAATAACAATAACAATAACAATAACAATAACAATAACAATAACAATAACAATAACAATAACAATAACAATAACAATAACAATAACAATAACAATAACAATAACAATAACAATAACAATAACAATAACAATAACAATAACAATAACAATAACAATAACAATAACAATAACAATAACAATAACAATAACAATAACAATAACAATAACAATAACAATAACAATAACAATAACAATAACAATAACAATAACAATAACAATAACAATAACAATAACAATAACAATAACAATAACAATAACAATAACAATAACAATAACAATAACAATAACAATAACAATAACAATAACAATAACAATAACAATAACAATAACAATAACAATAACAATAACAATAACAATAACAATAACAATAACAATAACAATAACAATAACAATAACAATAACAATAACAATAACAATAACAATAACAATAACAATAACAATAACAATAACAATAACAATAACAATAACAATAACAATAACAATAACAATAACAATAACAATAACAATAACAATAACAATAACAATAACAATAACAATAACAATAACAATAACAATAACAATAACAATAACAATAACAATAACAATAACAATAACAATAACAATAACAATAACAATAACAATAACAATAACAATAACAATAACAATAACAATAACAATAACAATAACAATAACAATAACAATAACAATAACAATAACAATAACAATAACAATAACAATAACAATAACAATAACAATAACAATAACAATAACAATAACAATAACAATAACAATAACAATAACAATAACAATAACAATAACAATAACAATAACAATAACAATAACAATAACAATAACAATAACAATAACAATAACAATAACAATAACAATAACAATAACAATAACAATAACAATAACAATAACAATAACAATAACAATAACAATAACAATAACAATAACAATAACAATAACAATAACAATAACAATAACAATAACAATAACAATAACAATAACAATAACAATAACAATAACAATAACAATAACAATAACAATAACAATAACAATAACAATAACAATAACAATAACAATAACAATAACAATAACAATAACAATAACAATAACAATAACAATAACAATAACAATAACAATAACAATAACAATAACAATAACAATAACAATAACAATAACAATAACAATAACAATATACAATATAACAATAACAATAACAATAACAATAACAATAACAATAACAATAACAATAACAATAACAATAACAATAACAATAACAATAACAATAACAATAACAATAACAATAACAATAACAATAACAATAACAATAACAATAACAATAACAATAACAATAACAATAACAATAACAATAACAATAACAATAACAATAACAATAACAATAACAATAACAATAACAATAACAATAACAATAACAATAACAATAACAATAACAATAACAATAACAATAACAATAACAATAACAATAACAATAACAATAACAATAACAATAACAATAACAATAACAATAACAATAACAATAACAATAACAATAACAATAACAATAACAATAACAATAACAATAACAATAACAATAACAACAATAACAATAACAATAACAATAACAATAACAATAACAATAACAATAACAATAACAATAACAATAACAATAACAATAACAATAACAATAACAATAACAATAACAATAACAATAACAATAACAATAACAATAACAATAACAATAACAATAACAATAACTTATAATGAAAAAACACGATCGTTTTGAGTTTAGCTTTATTTTGTAGATACTGCTACAATTGTTTCACCACACAGTGGCTTCATCAGGCAGATGAATAATAACTATTAATAATGATGAATAATAATTATAATAATTATTATTCATCTGCCTGATGAAGCCACTGTGTGGTGAAACAATTGTAGCAGTATCTACAAAATAAAGCTAAACTCAAAACGATCGTGTTTTTTCATTATAAGTTCATAATGGAGTTTCGCCAAGTAACAGCCTTATCAATCCAATAACAATAACAATAACAATAACAATAACAATAACAATAACAATAACAATAACAATAACAATAACAATAACAATAACAATAACAATAACAATAACAATAACAATAACAATAACAATAACAATAACAATAACAATAACAATAACAATAACAATAACAATAACAATAACAATAACAATAACAATAACAATAACAATAACAATAACAATAACAATAACAATAACAATAACAATAACAATAACAATAACAATAACAATAACAATAACAATAACAATAACAATAACAATAACAATAACAGTAGGGGGAACTAGCCGATTCTAGAACCTCCTCTGACCTTGAGGGTCAGAGGAGGTTCTAGAATCGGCTAGTTCAAGGTCAGAGGATGCGCCTGACCTTGAACTTGATTGACCTTCACGTGACCTTGACCTTTAAACCTTGACATTCAAATGACCTTGACATTCAAATGACCTTGACATTCAAATGACCTTGACATTCAAATGACCTTGACCTTCAAATGACCTTGACATTCAAATGACCTTGACCTTCAAACGACCTTGACATTCAAACGACCTTGACATTCAAATGACCTTGACCTTCAAACGACCTTGACATTCAAATGACCTTGACATTCAAATGACCTTGACCTTCAAATGACCTTGACATTCAAATGACCTTGACATTTATATGACCTTCAAGCGACCTTGACCTTTAAGTAACCTCGACCTTTAAAATACGTGTTATCCTTTTAAATTAGGAGAGAGGGGACGCTGGAATTAAATAAATTGAATTGTAATAGATATTCGAAATTAGTTTTGTAAAGTGTGTTATCCTTGTGTTATTTACAATTTGCAAAAAAAAAATGAATCCAGTGATGGTGCGAAGAGTAGGTAGAAGAGAACCTCTCAGCCTGCTGTATATAACTTTAAAAGTTATATGTCTCCAAATCTTGAAAAATAGATTTCAAATTCAGGAATTAGTAGTGAAGGGTCAGATCCCGAAGTCATTGGGATGCATTATGGAATATTGGTGGAAACACGTGAACTGGGTGTATTGTGACGAGAGACCTCAAAAGTTTTATGGAGAAAACCATCATCGGCTACCATTTAGATGTGGTGTTAGATTGAGTCGGTGTGTAGCAGTCGCCCTATTTGCCGAGAGTTTTGCCGCAGTCATGAATATTTGTTGGACTCGGAGATATATTGTAGTGGTGAAGAAAAAATTCTGGGTGGATAAAAATGGGGAGAGGTATTGCGTGCATTGTAGGGGGCTCGGTTACCGTCAGCCAAAACGTATTAAGTTTTTTAGAACTAGGTACTCTAAAACTGTTCTAATGAGTGGTGCTGACGTAGTACAATTCATTAGGCAGGAAAAAAGATACTGTGATTTCTGTTTTGCCATGCCACTGTTTGAGCTTGACGGCCAAGATTTATTTCCGAATATGTCTGACTCGGATTTATCAGACATTGATGATGATTGGCCGGTTTACTATGAGTTGTCAAGTATTTCTGAGTCAGATACAGACATGGAGGATACTGACGAAGATTAAATTGGTTAACCTTGAGTGGAGTGATGTCACTCAAGGTTAACCAGTTAAAATCTGCTAATTTAAAGAGTGGACCCCTTTTCGTCTCTCAGTTCATTGTAAGCACTCAGTTCGACTTCATCGTTCTTCATCATATAGTGTTTAAGTAAAATTTGTTTATTTACTACCCAATAGCACCATGTTTCCCTGCCTAGATTGTGGTAAGACTTTTTCAAGGAAAGACAATGTAAGGCGTCACAAGATAAATTCTTGTGTAGGAAGTGCAAAAGTAGTTCAAGAAAATCCTAGTACCTCAAATGCTAAGAAGCGATCATTGTCCGACGTCGTAACATGTGAAATTTGCAACGTACCAGTGAAGAAGAAATGTATGTCTGGTCACCTAAAAAGTGCTGCTCATAAGAATAATGGATTCATAATAGTTGATGATGGTGTAGAAAAGTTGGCATCTGCATTTGGGCAGAAAAGCGAAACATTTAGAGTGTCTGAACGTGGACATCATGTTGATATGCTCGAGTTTGCACATTTAATAAGAGAAAAAGTTCTTACATTAATAGAAGCTAAACGCGAAATATTTGGTAGTGTTAAAGTAAATTTGGAATGTGGAGGATTGTACTTTTTATCCAATAAGGAAAATGTGGAGATGAAGACATTTAATACCAAAAATAAAGTGTTAACAGTGGGCAGTGATGTTTACGGAAAATATTACGAGTTTATAGATGAAATATTAAATAAAATGTCCGAATTTCAAGAACGTGATTCAGGTATGTATATATAATTTGAATTAATTTTATTTATTTCCTACAAATACGTGTTGAATATAATATGTAAAGATTTTTTATGATTTGATTTAATTTAGAAAGTAATGATGAATTGTTTCTATAGGGTGGACATTATTTGAAATTTTGTATATGGAGGTGACCATAAATAAGTACAATCCATTGAGGGCGTCTACATATATAAACCTTCCGACGTCCATACAATCGAAGAAGGCCGTAATAAATGTGCAAAACAACGATCAGGCATGTTTTGCTTGGGCAATAACTTCTGCTTTACGATCTCCGACTGGATTATCTAACCGGACATCATCATACCCCCACTACTCTACAGTGTGTGACTTTTCGGACTTGGAATTTCCTGTGAAAATAAGAGACATCAACAAGTTTGAAAATAAGAACAATATTTGCGTGAACGTGTACGGTCTCAATAAAGAGATTCGGGATAATAAGGTTAGTTACGAAGTAGTACCATTACAAATTTCAACGGGATTGTGGAACGTTACAGTAAACTTATTGTATATAACGAATGATGATGGTGGTAATAGTCACTACTGTTGGATTCGAAATTTGTCACGTTTAGTAGGAAATCAGTTATCGTTACATGGACACGAAAAATTTATTTGTGACGGATGTTTATTATACTTTAGTTCTATAGAAAAAGTTACTAGGCATAGGGAAGAAGATTGCGGTAAAGTAAAAGCTGTTTTACCTGACACAAATTATCGCATAAATAGTCTGGGTGAAGAAGTACTGTCTAATATTTTACAATTTGAACATTACGAAAGGCAGCTGAAAGTTCCGTTTGTTGTCTATGCTGATTTTGAAGCATTATTATGTCCAGTGGATCAAGTAAAAAATAATATAATGGATAATAATTCATACACTATGAAGTGCTTTCGGCACGAACCATATGCTTTCGCATATTATATAAAATGTAGTTACGATGATTCATTATCCATTTTTAAAAAATATATCGGGAAAGATGCTGCTATTGAGTTTGTAAAGCAATTAGAAGAGGATATAAAGTACATTTATAATAATCACTTAGGAGTAGTGATACAAATGCTTCCCTTGACAAGTGCTGATCAGATAGAGTTTGAAAAAAATATTTGTCATATTTGTAAGAAAATAATTAGTAATGTAAAAGATAAAGTTCATGATCATGACCATTTAACTGGCTTGTTTCGAGGTCCTGCTCACTCGGTATGTAATGTCAACTATAAAATTCCAAAATTTATTCCGGTGTTTTTTCACAATTTATCAAATTATGATTCTCATATGTTTATAAAGAACATTGCGATGAATGGTGAAGATGTTGACGTAATTGCACAAAATAAAGAAAAGTATATTTCCTTTAGTAAAAAAGTTCACGTCGCAGATTCACAAGATACAAAAGGTAGAATGAGGCGAGTATTTATAAACTTAAGGTTTGTAGATTCTTTTCGATTTTTATCTTGCTCCCTTGCAAAACTTGGTAGTTATTTAGATGACAACCAATGTGAACAAGTACGAAAATATTTTCCTGACAACATTAAGTTCAATTTAGTAAGGCAGAAAGGAATATTTCCCTATGATTTTATGGATTCCTTTGATAAAATAAATTATTCGAAGTTACCAGAACGTGAAGCGTTTTATGATTCATTAACAGATTCTGATGTATCACATGATAATTATAACAGGGCACAGACTGTCTGGCAAGTGTTTAATTGTGAAACATTGGGAGATTATTCCTTAGTTTATTTAACTTCAGACGTGTTACTTTTGGCCGACATATTTGAAAATTATCGCAGTGTTTCATTACAATATTATACATTAGATCCGGCACATTACTTTACGGCACCAGGGTTCGGGTGGGACGCTTTATTAAAAATGACTGGGGTTCAACTGGAACTCCTTACAGACGTCGATATGTTTTTCTTTTTTAAAAGGGGGATTCGCGGGGGGCTTAGTATGTGTTCTCATCGTAAATCCGAAGCAAATAATAAATTTTTAAGTGAGTTCAATGATACGCAACCAATATCTTATATTGCATATTTAGATGCTACCAACCTGTACGGTTTTGCAATGCAATCAAAACTGCCTACAGGTAAATTTCGCTGGTTGAATGCTCGGGAATTAGAAAATTTTGATGTTTTACAGATTGATAATAATTCTAGTACCGGTTACGTTTTGGAAGTTGACTTGGATTATCCTCAATGTTTACATGATACACATAACGATTTGCCATTTTGTCCTGAATTGCGTAACCCTGAAAATTCTAAACATAAGAAATTAGTGCCAACATTGTACGATAAGGAGAAGTACATTATACACTACATGAATTTAAAACAATGTTTAAATCATGGATTAATATTGAAACGCACCCATAGAATTCTCGAATTTGAACAGAGCAATTGGATGCAGTCATATATTGATTTTAATACGGAAAAGCGAAGACAGTCAAGTAACGCGTTTGAAAGGAATCATTACAAAGCCATGAATAACATTGTATTTGGAAAAACCATGGAAAATGTAGAAAATAGAGTTGACATTCGTTTATTGAGTCATTGGGAGACGCGTTATAGAAAACCAGGGGCGGAAGTATTTATCGCGAAACCAAATTTTAAATCTACCAAAATATTTTGTGAAAATTTAATAGCTGTGGAAATGTCTATTGTAAAAATACATTACAATAAACCATTGTACGTAGGTTTTAGTATATTAGAGTTGGCTAAAACTGTAGTTTATAAATTCTATTATGATTTTTTAAAACGTGAGTATGGCGATAATGTTCGTTTGCTGTACACAGACACGGATTCATTAATAATTGAAGTATTTACTGAAAATATTTACGATGATATCAAAAATAATATTGAGCACTTTGATACTTCCAATTATCCTGAAAATAATGTTCATAACATACCTCGAAACAAGTCAGTTATAGGTAAAATGAAGGATGAATTTGCCGGTAATATTATTACATCGTTTTTTGGTACAGGAGCTAAAGCATACTGCATCAATACACTTTCAGATTGCGTTAAGAAAGCAAAAGGTGTAAAAAAATATGTTATTAAAAAAGAATTGACTCTGTGTGATTATAAACGTATAGTGGAAGAGGGGGGAGAAATTTTCAAGAAAATGTATACATTCCGTTCTGATTACCATGTAGTTTTTACAGAACTAAAAAATAAAATTGCTTTGTCTGCTACTGACGATAAACGTTACATTTTACCAGATAAAATTGGCACATTGGCTTGGGGTCATAAACAAATTAAACAAATTCAAGAAGATGAATGTATAAATCAAATATTAAATGAAGAATACGATAGGTTATATAATTAATTTCATGTTTTTAAGTTTTGTATAAATTGTTACCTTATACTTGTTTTCTATGTATTACGTTTGATTTATGTATTGTATATGTAGTAAATAAGATTGTATAAATTGTTCATTACGTATTTATATTAAAGTACATATTTTTGTATATATAATTTGTTAATGTATTGTATAGGTTGTAAATAAATTGTATATATTTTAAAAAAAGTTGTTTTATTTACTTAAAACGAATACACAGGCAATAAAGTTATATAACATAATTACAACACATTTTTCTTCGATATCCAGGAATTGTGTGAGCTATCCAATCCTAACCACTTGACGAGAACTTTATTTCCCTTACGTCTTATTACTTTCTCTACCAAATAAACATCAGGGTGTGCGACTTTCTTCAGTTCCACTTCATAGAATCCTCCAATAATATTTTCACCTTGTGCATCCTGCAGTAGATAGGTTCGCGGCATTGTATTTTGCACTTTAGAGATTTTAAATATTTCGTTTGACCAATTAGGTGTATAGTTTTTGGAGAAAGCTTGGCGGTGTTTACTTATTCTTACATGATCACCTACATTGAATTTCCGAGGTAGTGTATCAATCACTTTTAATGAACTATACACTGTATTCAAAAGATGCTTTGCATTGCGATTATTAACATCTTTCGGCTTCATTCCAATTGTTCTATGTACGCTATTATTGTAGTTGTTTATAATAATTGGTAGTAAGTCCAACCATTTATATGTACCTTGCAATGAAAACGCTTTCCACATCCTTTCCTTGATGGTTCTATTAAATCTTTCCACAATGGAACTCTTTAATGTTGAATAAGTACTGTAATGATTGATATTGTACTGTTTAAGAAATGTTTTGAAGTCTGCGTTGTAAAATTCTTTGCCATGATCTGTTTGAATGTTTTTCGGTATGAGTTTCTTTTTGTCCAGTATTGTTTGCATTGCTCGCGTCACTTCCTTCCCAGTCTTAGTCTTTAAAGGTACTGCCCATCCAAATTTAGAGAAAGCATTTATAACCATTAATATATACTTAAATCCCTTGTTCTCCTTTGAATACGGAATCATTTCAACTAAATCTGCTTGATATAAATCTTTTAGTCCCTTCAGAATAACACGACGCCTTTTAAAGTTTCTTCTAGCCGGTGCATGCAGTTCCTTCACTACGTCTTGCTTAATTTTAGACATTATCAGATTCAATTACTATATCAACGGCCGATGCTGATGCTGGTCTGTCTACAAATCGTCTAGTTATTTGAATTTTATCATTGAGTTTCAATGTTACAAGATTTTTTTTTAGTTCGGTCCTGTAGGGTTCACCATTAATTCTGACCCAAACGTTGTCTCCATACATAACTACCTTCACTACTTTACCACTGTACACCTCATTAACAAACGTTGAGGTTGCTGCTTTATTTGTAATTTGATAAATCCCAGGTTCTGCTTCGTGGCCAGTAGTCCACAATCCGATGACTTGTATTGATTTTCGCGTTGACTGCTGCTTTACATCATCTTTCAACTTTTGAAAATGTCTATGTTTTGAAATGCTGTGTCCGTAAAGATGTTTACCAAATTTGTCTACAGACATGGTAGCACCGGTAAGATGTTCACCAAACTTATTAAGAGTCATATAAGTAAACTAACTGTATCCTGGCTGCACACTGAATGACGAGTATATTCAAAGAATATGTTTTTATACAATAATTTTTGCCTCTTTTAATTCTTCGATTATTGAAACAATTTCATTGTTGTGTGATGAATTTCCTGCATGCTGTGAAGCTATTAATAAACGTAACCTATCTACAAGTTCATTGGGGTCATCCCAATGTTTGTACTCGATAGTGGATCCTGGAATTAATTGCCTTTTCATTGTGTTTTTCTCCAGAGATCCTCCACTCTTCCATAATTTTGCCCACCAAACCTGGGGTCTGTCACCCATTAAAATTGGTTTTACTATTGACACATACTTGTACCCTCTGTTGGCTGCAATCGCTTTATTTGGATTATATTGTACACGCGCGGCATTAGTTCGTTGCAATATATCTCTGTAGTTTCGGCTATCCATTAAAGTAAATTTTGAAGGTTTTTTCTTAAATAAGAGTTCATACAGTCCTTTTGTTCCCGTATATATCTGATTATTTATCTTTATGTCTCGTCCTTCGAATTGTATTTCAGAATTTCCAACATATAAATTTCCGTCAACTTCATGTACGCCATATTTTTCGTCGCGGTCAGCTTTTGTATGTGTTTTGAAATATATGAGAAATTGTCTGGGTAATTCATCAAATTGTTGTAATATATTTTGCACTTCTGGGCTATTCAATTGTTCTCTAAAACTTTGCTGGGCATGATACATAGGAAGTGTTACTTCTCCTTCATCATCGTCATCACTATACGCATGTTCTTCTTCTTGTTGTTCAAAATCCGTCTTTGAATCATCATGCTTTTCTACAATTTGAGTTGAATTAAATGGGGCACTTTGTATCACTTCCTCATCATCTAAAAAACTAACATCTCCTTTCCGTTGAAGGTTTTCTGCAGTAGGTGTCATTAAGGTATCGTCGAGTAATTCTTTTTTCGGTTCGTGGTATATTTTCGAAAGTTTTCTTCTCCTTTTAATGTTAAAAGACTGTTTTGGAGATGGTGCGTAGGCTGGTTTAATTTGTGATACATCGAAGTCATTATCATCATCTTCTAGAAATTCACTGGGTTCTAGTCGATTAGCCTCAAGTTTACTTGCTATTTCTTTGAGTGGCTCACTGAGGGGTGAGAACGTAGCTTCAAGATGTTGTTTAGACTCAGCTATGTTTGATTTCAAGGTTCTAATTTTATCACGTAGAGAAGTGCGAGCTTCTGCAAGTTGTCTAGCGACATTTTTGTCCATTGTGTTATCGAAGTACACACTTATACTGAAAGGGTAAAGGAAGTTGTACCCAAATTTATACAATTATAAATTTGTCAAAACCCTTGCGGTATCTCCCTTCCTCTTTACCACAGTCTAAATCAATTACCAATACATCATGAGGATTGACCCAACACGTTTGACAAATGTCCTTAAATTCTTCAAAAGTCATGTCCCCCGTAAGGTGATCATCATATATATATTTCAAATGCATTGCATCTTGTCGAAAAAGTATTAACAAATTGCTATTATCTCTAATCAGCTGCTTTGGAATTGCACTGTAACTCTGGCATAAGTAAAAACAGTCAATATTTTTATGTCGAC
>CAXAKX010000578.1:0-51605 GCA_963969525.1 Ontholestes murinus | reverse complement strand
TGAATTTTGAGCCCCTCCACCACGGCAAGGTGTATTCCTTCGGAGGGGAACCTAACCTAACCTAACCTAACCTAACCTAACCTAACCTAACCTAACCTAAACCTAACCTAACCTAACCTAACCTAACCTAACCTAACCTAACCTAACCTAACCTAACCTAACCTAACCTAACCTAACCTAACCTAACCTAACCTAACCTAACCTAACCTAACCTAACCTAACCTAACCTAACTAACCTAACCTAACCTAACCTAACCTAACCTAACCTAACCTAACCTAACCTTTTTTTTTTTTTTTTTTTTTTTTTTATAGAGAGGAGGAATGCAGTTACGCACTGCCCTTCAAACAGGGGAGTGTGGGACTCATCCTATTCCTTCAGAATAGGTCCTACCCACTAAACCTCCTCTCTCATATCTTGGTATGTATGACGGAACTGCGAGTTGCATTACCTCGTCATACTACCACCTTGTTTCGTCTATATTCTCACGTTCTGGGTTACGTGTTGTTCTGTGCCGCTCGTTCCTCGGCCTCCTTTCTGGTTATTATGCTGCGCACCATTCTGTCCACCTTCTCCCAGCTCGCTTCGGTCTCGAGCATTGTCTCCACCCAGGTTCTCGGTGGTGAGACTCTTCCCCAGCGCCTCTTCCGCGTCAGCCCTCAGGTCTGCGAATCTCGCGCAGGCGAACACCGTGTGTTCGACGGTGTCCGCCTCGCCGCAGTACGGGCAGCTGTCGCTCTCCCTCAGCTTGAACCTGTGCAGGTAGGCCGCGAAGCATCCGTGTCCCCCGAGGACTTGGGTCAGATGGTAGTTGACCTCCCCGTGCTTCCTTCCCACCCAGCTTCTCAGGTCCTTGATGAGCACCTTCGTCCACGCTGCCTTGGTCCGGCTGGCTCCCCATCTCTCCGTCCACCTGGCGAGGGTTTCTTCTCTCAGCAGGCGTTTGTCCCCCCTGTCTCGTAGCGCTTGGCCCTCTCTCTCGCGAGCAGGTCGATCGGGATCATGCCCGCGATCGCCTGTGCGGCCTCCAGCGATATCGTGCAGTATGCGCTGCACACCCTGATCGCTGCGCGTCTCTGTACTCTGTTGAGCACCTCCCGGTTACACTTGTGCCTCAGGCTATCGCTCCACGCCGGCGCGGCGTACAGCAGGATGGACTCCGCCACCGAGCACATCACCCTTCTCCTGCTCGCCCTCGGCCCTCCCGTGTTTGGCAGCAGGCCCGACATCGCGATGACGGATTTCTCCGCCTTGGTGGCGGTCCGCTTCAGATGTTCCCTCGCGTTGTTATTCCTGCTGATGGTCACCCCCAGGTACCTCATGCTGTCCCCCGACGAGACGTCCTCTCCCTCGACGTTGACCGTGATCCTCTTCAGCCTCCTCCCCCCGTACAGGATGACGGCCTCGGTCTTCTCACCCGCGATTGTCAGCCCCTTCCTCCTTGATGGCCTCGGTGATGTCCTCGATGCTGTGGTTCGCTCTGGTTTCGATCTCCTCCTGAGTCTTCCCGGTGACCATGATCGCCGTGTCGTCGGCGAAGCCGATCACGCTCACCTCCCGGTCTGTCCTCGTCTCCAGGACCTCGTTATGGTACACGTTCCACAGCAGCGGGCCCAGCACCGAGCCCTGAGGAACGCCGCACGTTATTTCCATCGACGTCTCGTCGCCGATGAGGAGCCTCCTGTTCCCGAGATAGCTCGACACCATCCCCCTCAGGGTACTCGCTCACCCTCATCCTCTCCAGCTGCGTCAGGATCTCACCCCATCTGGCGCAGTTGAAGGCGTTCCTGATGTCCAGGGAGATGAGGGCGCAGAACTTTCGGTTCTTGCTGTCTTTCTCTTTTATTTCGTCGACTTTCTCGTTGATCCTCTTCAGGGCGTCCACCGTCGATCGTCCTTCCTGAAGCCGTACTGTTTCGGCGACAGCGCGGGCTCCACTTCGTGTGCTAGCCTCTGCGTCAGCAGGAACTCCAGGATCTTGCCGAGGACGCTGATCAGGCAGATCGGCCGGTACTTGGGTTCGTCCTGCCCGTCCGCCTTCTTCTCGATCAGCACCAGCCGTGCCTCCTTCCAGGTGGTCGGGAAGTCTCCTCTCGTCAGGCAGGCGTTCATTGTCCTCAGCAACGCTTCGGGGCAGCGCTGTGCTGCTATTTTCACCACCATCGGTGGTAGTTGGTCGGGCCCTGGCGCTTTGTCCGGCTTGATGTTATTCACCGCGGCTTTGAGCTCGTCCTCCGTGAAGGGCGTCGGGTTTTCGGCTGCCGTTCGGGGTGCCCGTCTCGCCTGCCCCTCGTCTTGCGGGAAGAGCGTTCTGGCGATGTCCAGCTGCCTCGCTTCCGACAGTTGTACTGCCGGTCTGGCTTGTAGTTTCTTGGTTACTATTTTGTAGCCGTCGCCCCAGATGTTCTCGTCCACCTCCCGGCAGATGGCTCGCCAGGCTTCCCCTCTTGGCCGACTCGATCGCGCGCGTCAGTTTCCGTCTTTCTTCCTTGTACCTCGCCTTGAGGTCGGTTCTCT
This sequence comes from Ontholestes murinus, assembly GCA_963969525.1. Taxonomy (NCBI): domain Eukaryota; kingdom Metazoa; phylum Arthropoda; class Insecta; order Coleoptera; family Staphylinidae; genus Ontholestes; species Ontholestes murinus. Next base: position 49,090 of record CAXAKX010000578.1, on the reverse strand, counting down.
CGGTCCTCCGTGGTGCTGCGAGACCTGTTGGCACGTGTGGTCTGCCGTTTGGCCTGTAGGCACGCCCTTCTCTGGTCGGCGATGCCCTCTGACCACCAGTACACGGGACATTTTCCCGTGTCTCTTCTTCGAGGAAAAGTTTCCTGGGCCGCTGCCCTGATCGCCTCGGTCAAGCCCGATGGCGCTGTCGTCTTCCAGCGCCTGTAGCCTGCTGGTCACCTTATCCGCAAACTCTGGCAGCTTCTTTCTGCTGGACGCACCACGTTCTTTCCTCGTTGCGTCCCTGCTGGCCTGAGCGTCCTTTAGTTTTATTCCGTAATAGATGTACTGGTGCAAGCTGAGGTTCTCTTGATCGCTCACTCTCCAGTCCTGCACCTCGACCCCTTTCGGTCGCCATGGTCACATCTATTACGGACTCGCTCTCCCCTCTTACAAACGTGGGCTTGTTGCCCCTATTTCTGATGGTTAGGCCGTTGTTCCGCCATCCCAGTCGAGGAGCGTCCTGCCCCTTTCGTCTTCGCGGTCGGACCTGCCACACCTGGGACTTGCTGTTGAAGTCGCCCCCCACCAGCAAGTCTTTCGTCTGCCCCCTTATGCTGTCGCCTAGCTCCCCCAGGTAGCGCCTGAAGGCTTCTAGGCCGGAGTTTGGGGAGATGTAGCACGAGTAGATGACTACACTCCCGCAGTCGATCCAGGCGAATCCTCTGGTCTTGGTGGACGCCCTTGTGGCTTGTACCTTCCTGCCGAAGATCTTCAGGGCGACGTCTTTCTGCTGGTCTGTTGTCCAGCTCCGGTTGGCCACACCCTTCTGGTACGGTTCGGACACTATGGCCACGTCAACCTTGCCCTCCCTCGCTGCTTTGCGCATTAGGTTCCTGCGCCGCCCTGTTCCTGCCGATGTTAATTTGTAGGACATTTATCATCCTGGCTCGGTGTTCTGGGGCTCGCTTTTCTCGTCCTAATCTCCCCGACTATTTTCCGGTATTCCGGACAAGCCATGTCTCCTGATCTGTGGCCCTCCTGCTTACAGGTGAAGCAGTTTGGCTTGTTTGTGCAGCCCTTGGCCCGGTGGTCGAGACCGCCGCAGTTGTAGCAAGGCCGCGCTCCGTTTTCGTTCTCCTGGCAGTTCCTGGCCAGGTGCCCGTATTTGTGGCATTTGAAGCACTTGGGTGGTTTGATGATTTCGTCCACCCTCCAGGTGTTCCACCCTTCTTCAATTTTTTCGGCTCTTATGAGCTTCGCCCCTGCCGCTCGTGGTAGCGCCACGATGGCGTACCTCATGCCGTTGTTGTTGGCTGCCTTGGACATTCTCACGTCAAGGCTTTCTTCGGCGACCTTGGCGTGTCTCGCCACTAGCTCCCTCACTTCTGATCCCTCGACGGTTTCGTCGAGGTCCTTGAGGAAGATGGTGATTTTTGCTTCGGATGTGCTAGCCTTCAGCTCCAGCTTCGTCTGAAGCTCCTGTTTGAGCGCTTCCTTGCTCCCCTCTGCTGAGCTGGTGATGTTGATCATCAGCTTCCCCTGCTTGCTCTTGCTGATGGTGTTCACTCTAACACCCATCTTTCCCACGTCGATCTCGCTTTTGATGCGCTTTACCAGGGCGGCGTATGTTTGTTCGCCCGTGGGGGTGATTGTTATTACGTCCTTGGTCCTCCTTTGCTTCCTGGGCTTGGCCGTTTTCCAGCTTTCTTCTCCGTCGGCGGGGGGTCCCTTCTGAGTCGGCCTTGGGCGTCGGGGGCCGCGGGTCTGCTGGCTTCTGTTCTTCTCCTCTGCCCACTCTGGTACAGGGTGTACCTTTACGTTCGAGCCCCTGAAGATGTACTCCGTCATCTTCCTCAGGTGGTCTCGCTTCTCCTCGTGCGGTTCCTGGATGGCGACGAGGTGTTGGTTGCGTCCTTCCAGGTCCGCTCGTAAATTTCTCCAGCTCTCGGTACCGCTCCTCCTCCTCCGCGGTTCCCTCGAGTCTGACGATGGTTTTGACGGTTTCGGTCTCGGTCCCGTCTGCGTTTGTGATGGCCGTCGTTATTTTTATGCGACCACCCGTTGTTTGGAGGTCGCATATCTCTGGCCACCTGTCCTTCGCGTATTCGCCACCCCTTTCTCCATTTCGGGGTCGTCTTTTCCGCGCCAGATTGCGTAATTATTGTACGCCGGGTTCTTTAGGGCGTTGCCCTGTTTTAATGGCGACTTGCCTAAAGTGGCTCTCTGGCCACGTCATCTCTGGCGTGTCTCCACGTACCCCTCGTACGTCTTTTCCTTGGTCACTGGGCCTTCAGCTGTCTTTAGGGCCAGTTCCCTTTTAAGGTTTTCTACCTCCGCTTTTAGGTGCTGGATTCACTTCGGCACCTGGAGATTTCCTTAGCCTCCGCTTCTTTCTCCTCGGAGCCACCGTTTCTTTCCGCTGCTGCCGGATGTCCGTCTTGGGAGCCTCCTGCTGCAGCTGCTTATTCACCTTCTCCAGGTTCCGCCACTGGTTCGTCAATTCTTGGGCGAATCTCCTTGATCACGACGTGGACGTTCTTTTTATCCTTTGTGAAGCTGAGTAGCTTGCTCAGCTTCTCCCCTATCGCCTTCGCCTGTTTATCCGCCGCGGTCATCAGGTCGTCCTTTTTCTTCAGCAGCTCCGTTGCTTTATTCACCTTCTTGGTGGCGAAGATTGGCGCCTCCGGTGCGGGTGCCTTCTTTGCGGGGGGTTTGTGGACCCCCATTTCACTCGCTGCCGACGGTGATCCTTCGGGCTTGCTTCCCGTGCTGTGACGCCTCGCGGGTGGCGATCTCGCCTGTCCCTCCGTCCTGGCCTCCTTTGCTTTTTCTCCGCTTGACGGAGAAGTCGTAGGTTTGCCCCCCCCAGAATCCGAGGGGCTGCCTGGCGCGATGCCAGGGTGGGATTCTGTGGCATTGCCACTACCCACCTGGGGTACTTGTTTTTCGACGTACGACATCATGTTTGGGTTTTTCAGTTTTATGGCCACTGATGGCCGCGCTCCCTTATAGATTTTTTTTGTGGCGGGTACCACGTGCAATCCTGTTGTTTCGTTGGTGAGATGAGAGGTTGCAGGATCCCCTCTGAAGAGCTGTGAGGCTGTAAGCGGTGTGGCTCCCTAGTCCTCGGAAACCTAATAACGTCGGGAGCCGAAGAGACCGAGAATGGCCGAAGAGTTTGTCCAAGGAGGACGATAGTTCATAGCGGAATCGAAAGTGACTCTAGTGAAGGGGAGCTCACACTGCAAAATTGTGATGAGCCCCGGAATCTCTTAGCAAAAGACAATCCGCTCCCTCAAGATGAGTTCATTGTGGATTGAATTTTGAGCCCCTCCACCACGGCAAGGTGTATTCCTTCGGAGAGGAACCTAACCTAACCTAACCTAACCTAACCTAACCTAAACTAACCTAACCTAACCTAACCTAACCTAACCTAACCTAACCTAACCTAACCTAACCTAACCTAACCTAACCTAACCTAACCTAACCTAACCTAACCTAACCTAACCTAACCTAACCTAACCTAACCTAACCTAACCTAACCTAACCTAACCTAACTAACCTAACCTAACCTAACCTAACCTAACCTAACCTAACCTAACCTAACCTAACCTAACCTAACCTAACCTAACCTAACCTAACCTAACCTAACCTAACCTAACCTAACCTAACCTAACCTAACCTAACCTAACCTAACCTAACCTAACCTAACCTACCTAACCTAACCTAACCTAACCTAACCTAACCTAACCTAACCTAACCTAACCTAACCTAACCTAACCTAACCTAACCTACCTAACCTAACCTAACCTAACCTAACCTAACTAACCTAACCTAACCTAACCTAACCTAACCTAACCTAACCTAACCTAACCTAACCTAACCTTTTTTTTTTTTTTTTTTTTTTTTTTTTTTTTTTTTTGTGGCCGGGAGGTGGAAATCTTTTATAGACTGAGTGTGGGAGTCCCCAGAACTATACTGGTATACCCACTAAAAACCACCTCCCCAGGTCGCCCCTGACACCCCGCGGAACCGCCGTCAGGCATTACTTCACGGGGTGTAGGGTGTCGTCAGCGTCAATGATGTGTGCGTGTGTAAGATGATTGTGTGTGTGTGTGTGTGTGTGTGTGTGTGTGTGTGTGTGTGTGTGTGTGTGTGTGTGTGTGCCACCCCGCGGAACCGCATCAGCATAACATCACGGGGTGTCAGTGTCGTTGTGTGTGTGTGTGTGTGTGTGTGCCACCCCGCGGAACCGCCATCAGGCATAACATCACGGGGTGTCAGTGGACGTTGTGTGTGTGTGTGTGTGAGATGAGCGTGTGTGTGCAATGAACGGCTCGGGTACGTGGGGTCGCTACTCCCAAATGGCTGTGCACGTCAACCACCCCTGCGGGGAACCTAACCAACCTAACCTAACCTAACCTAACCTAACCTAACCTAACCTAACCTAACCTAACCTAACCTAACCTAACCTAACCTAACCTAACCTAACCTAACCTAACCTAACCTAACCTAACCTAACCTAACCTAACCTAACCTAACCTAACCTAACCTAACCTAACCTAACCTAACCTAACCTAACCTAACCTAACCTAACCTAACCTAACCTAACCTAACCTAACCTAACCTAACCTAACCTAACCTAACCTAACCTAACCTACCTAACCTAACCTAACCTAACCTAACCTAACCAACCTAACCTAACCTAACCTAACCTAACCTAACCTAACCTAACCTAACCTAACCTAACCTAACCTAACCTAACCTAACCTAACCTAACCTTTTTTTTTTTTTTTTTTTTTTTTTTTTTTTTTTTTTTTTCGAGAAGGGGGAAAATCTGCACGCCATCATGGCATCAGACACCACGCCGCCAGGTTGGCGTGGTAGTGTGGGGATGACCCGGTGTTCTGGCCGACCCACTAAAAACCCCTTCGGCCTTCTCGTGCTACTCCGGTACCGCCTCTCGGCATTTCTTCGGAAGTAGTAGGCTCTGCGGCATTCGATGGTCAATGCCGCAAGATGTTAAATTTGTCCTGGCCTCCTATCGTCGATTCAATTGTCCCTTTGTCTTCGTTGCTCCTCCCTTTCTTCCTCCTCCTTCTTCATGGTGATCTTGTCCACCATGTTGCGGACAATTCCCCACGCTTCCTCACTTTCCAGCATCACTTCCACTATCCTCTTGCAGCTGTCCAGCTTCCCAACTTCCCTCTCCGCCTCTTCTCTTTCCTCTTCCCATCTGGAGCATTTGGTGTATGTATGCTCGGCATCATCCAATTCATCGCAGTACGTGCACACTTCACTGTCTCTCTTATTAAATCGTTTCAGGTACATGTTAAAACAGCCATGCCCTGTTAGCAGTTGGGTGAGAGCGTACGATAGGTCGCCGTGATCTCTCTCCACCCACTTTCGTATATCCGGTATCAGCCTTCTGGTGTGATCCCCTTTTCCGTCATCCTCCTCCCACCTCGCCTGCCATTTCCGCAGCATTCTGTCCTTTTCTTCAGTTTTGGTCATTCCGATGTTTTGACCTTTCCTGTTTGTCCTCTGCTCTGCGATGAGGTCTATCGGCATAGTGCCTGCGACGACCTGTATCGCCTTGGTGGAGACAGTCCTATAGGCCCTTGCTATTCTGAGGGCCGCTCTTCTCTGCACCCCTTCCATCTGCTTTCTGTACGTGGCGGCGTTGAGCCATGGTGACCATACCGGCGCCGCGTATAGCAGTATCGACTGCGCCGTTGAGCATATGAGCCGTCTTGTCGCTGTCTTCGGCCCTCCGATGTTCGGCATTAGGCGACCCAAGGCGTTTACCGCTCTCTCCGCCTTTGCCGTCGTCTCGAGGATGTGTTCCCTCATACTCAGGTTCCTCCCCATCCAGACCCCTAGGTATTTAACGGCCTTTGAGGCCTGGATGGTTGCGCCCCCTACCTCGACTGCTATTTCCTTAATGGTGTTCCTCCCCTGCAGAACTACCACCTCCGATTTTTCCGTTGCTAGAGTTAGCCTATTTTCCTCCATCCACCTGGAGACTATTCTCAGAGATCTGTTTGCCTTTCCCTCGATGGCCTCCCTACTCTTCCCGGCGATAACTATTCCCAGATCGTCTGCGAAGGCTATTGGCTCCGTGCCTTCCGGTAGAGCCAACTCCAGCACGGAGTCGTAGAAAATATTCCATAGGGTCGGTCCTATAATGGAGCCCTGGGGGACACCACAGGTCATCTCGAGTCTTCCTGTCTTGCCTACCGTGATGGTCCTATTGGTGAGGTAGGACTGTATTATCCTGATGAGGTACGGGGGGTAACTCTTCTTCTCCATTGCCTGAACGATCCTGTCCCAGGGGGCAGTGTTGAAGGCGTTTTGGATGTCCAACGTCACCAGGATGGCAAAGAGTTCGCCTCCTCTGCAGCTGGCCGCGTGTCTGGCTGCATCCATTGCTCTCTGGATTGCGTCGACTGTCGAGTGGCCCTTCCTAAACCCATATTGTCTCGCCGACAGCGCTCCTGTTTCCTCGGTCTGTCTATTAATTCTGGCATTAATAACATGTTCGTAAATTTTTGCCACTGTGTTCAACATACACAATGGCCTGTAGCTCTTGCCTGTGCTGTTGGGCTTTGTTGGCTTCTCTATTAATGCCAGTCTTGCGACTTTCCATTGTTCTGGAAAGTCGCCGGTCTTCAATAGCCTGGTGAATAACCGAGAGAGTGTTTCGGCTCCCTCGGCGCAGGCTATTTTAACGACTTCTGGTGGTACGCCGTCCGGGCCTGGCGCCTTCCTTGACGCCAGCCTCTCCCCCGCGGCCAGAACCTCGTCTACCGTGCAAGGCGGGATCTCTTCGTGATTGATTATCCTGTCAGGCCATATGACTGTGTCTGTGGGTGGAAACAGCGTTCTCGCCACTTCCATCTGGGTTTCGTCCGTCATGTCCAGTGGGATCCGTAGCCCCAGTCTTCCCGTGACAATCTTATATCCGTTCCCCCAGATGTCGTCGTCCACTTCCTCACAGAGTTTCCTCCAGTGTCCTCTTTTGGAGGTCTCGATAGCGCGCTTTAGGGCTTTTCTGTCGTCCCTGAGCTTTTGCTCCAGCCTCTCTAGGTCGCTGTTGTTTCCCGCGTCGCCCCCTCTGCCTCTCTCTCGTGTGGCCAGCCTTCGGGCTTTATTGCACGCCCTTCTCTTCTCCCCGATCTCCTCGTTCCACCAGTACTTAGGCTTCCACTTCTTATTCCTAGATGTTTTAGGGAGCTCCCGTTCACAGACCTTGTAGAGGACCCGATCTAAGTCCGTGGCTTCGAGGTCTAGTCCCTCCCCTCCCAGTTCCTCTCTGAGGTGCTCGGCTAGCTGAGCCGTTCGGTTCAGCCTAAACCTCCATCCTCTCTGAGGCTGTGCGCATGTCGTTTGGGCGTTCTTTCCTTCGTCAATTGAGAAGAGGATATTATTGTGATCACTGAGGTTCTCAGAGGTGTCTACCTCCCAACCCTTTACCTTCCTGGCCATTCTCTGGCAGCCCATCGTGATGTCAATCCACGATTTGTATCCTCTTCTCTCATATGTTGGAAGCGTCCCGGTGTTAAAGACGACGAGGTCCATCTCGGCTACCCATTCCTTTATTGCCAGCCCACGTGCATCTTCGGTGGCCGACCCCCACAACTTGCACTTGGCGTTGAAATCACCCCCGATCAAGACCGGCTTCTTGTGTGTGGCCACGCTGTTTCGGAGGTCTTCTAGGTAGCGATCGTAGTCCGTTGGTGTCACGTTCGGTGAGATGTAGCAGGAGTAGATGACCGAACACTTGGTTTCCACCCATGCAAACCCCTTTCCCCTGCCTGTTTTAGCAATAGACATCCTGTTGTTTTCGATGTATATAGATGCATCCTTGTCATAGTCATTAACCCAACAGTTTGTTGTGGCCATATTTTGGTTGGGTTCCGATACTAGAGCCAAATCTATACGGTCTTCAGTGCATTTTTGCCTGAACAGGTCCATGGCCCGTTTGCACCTGTTCAGGTTCACTTGCGCTACTCTGATCATTGATGGCTACGCAGGCCCCTCTAGCCCCGCGTGCGCCTGTTCATTTGCTTCCTCCTCATTTCCACTCGACTCCTCAGCAATCGATGGTAGTGTTGCTTCTTCCGCTGGCGCGCTGTTGGCCGTGGGTGGCTCTGCCGTGGGGGTTGTGTTGTTCTCCTTTGCAGTCGATAACTTCCTAACAGCCTCCAGGTAGCTGCTGCAGGCAACGCTGCCCGTATAGTGGTCAAATCGGGCACCGGAGTCCTCGCACGGTCCGCATTTTGGGGTGGCCTCGCACCCGTTTTCTGTGTGGCCTGTCCCACCACATCTCCTGCAGCTGGTCGTCCGGTCTGGGCCTTGACATTGTGCCGCTATGTGCCCAAAGGCTCTACATTTCCAGCAGGGTACAGGCTTGCTACGTCTCTCCTGTATTTTGCAGCTCGACCACCCGATCTTGACGTGGCCTCTATCCATCAGCTGTTGGATCTTTCCTTTTGGTCCTTCTATCAGGGCGATTCTAAGGTCTGGCCGATATTGCCTGATCCATATGACATTGATCAGGCCGCTCTCGCCCAGGAGACTTTCGAGGGCACCGATAATCTCCTCCTTTGTCGTGTCATCATCGAGGAATTTCACCTCGGCGACCTCCTTGCTGGTTTTTGTGATTTTAGCTTTCCCATCGCCCACCACGCTATTAATCTTATTTACCAATTTGGCGACGTCCGCTCCCTTTTTAACCTCCAAGACCATGTTACCGGCCTTGCTCTTTCTGGCCGACGCAACCTCCGTGGGGTTGGGGCCTGCGCCTATTTCCCTTTTTAGGGAGCCCAGTACAGAGGCATAGGAGGTACCTCTTGTGTCTACCATAATCCTGGTTGGTCTAGCCGTCGGCTTCTTCTGTTTCCAGGGTGCATCGCTCGGGGGGGTGGCCGATGTGCCAGCGGGCTTGCTCCCGTTGGACACCACGCTTGCCCAGTTCCTTCCGCTAGAAGGGGAGGTCTCGTTCCCGCTAGTGCTAGACTTCTTGAGAGTGTAGACCACCACTTGCACGTCCAGGTCCGCAAATACATACTCCAGCATCCTCTGTGTGGTGGCCCAATCTAGTCGGTCAAGGCCAGCCCCGATTCTCGGGACTGCCACCTTATTGAGGCAAAGTCGCGCAAGCGACATCTTCAGTTCTTGCAGGCTCTTGAACAGCGCCTCTCTGGTGGGCTTGTCGCTGTACTTGTCTTTGGTGACTAAATAAAATACGTCACGCCTCTTTACAACTGGCTCCCCATCGCTGACGGGCACCTCTGTGGTGACCGCGAGGTGGGCCAGGCCTCCTGGCTTCGCTCCTTGGCGTCTCAATGCCTCTTGATTGCCAAACTGGTCTCTGAACCTGGCCGCGATACCTTTGCCCATGTGCATGTCCGCTGACACACAATGTGCCAGAGGACAGTCTTCTGGCGCCGTCATAAGGTCGCCCTCGACCTCAACCACCTTGCCAAAGCATTCCTTGCTCCATTTCTTGCTATTTAGCGCGACGAACGCATTATATCCGTCGCCCGCCTCGAGAATGTCGAGCCTGGTGACTGGCGGCTCCTCGTCGTCTCCGGTTTGGACCCCCTGGGTCGCCGTCGTTATGGCCGTCGTTGTGGCCTTGTCCTCTGTGCCCCGCAGGAAGGCCTCCTCCGAAACAAGCTCCCAGAGCGATTCCAGGCCTTCTTTGAGAACCTTCTGCGTATTACGCAGGGCTAGCTGCCTGAGTTCTTCTACCAACCCTCTGACCTCCTTGCAGAGGTCACTCCTGCTTTTTGTTGCTACCGCCATCTTTTATTGGTGTGCGGCCATGCAAATGTAAAAAGCGGCGGTGTAGTTTTTTCGCGACGCGAAAGGCCCGTTTCCGGACGGGGGGGGGGGCGGAACACTAGGTGTTGTAAGTTTATATTAGGTTCGCGGCGAAAACCTAGAGGGCGCTAGCGAAAAACACTGGTTTTGGGCCGCCGGTGAGCGTGCAGCTGTGTAGAAACGTCTGTTCGTTGAGGGGAAGAAGAAAAAGTTTGAAAAAGTTTTTTGGGGGGAAACGCGTCTTATCGCCCTGAAATAAATAAGCACACACGCGGAGGAGTGTTCGATAGGTGCGTAAACAAGTTTATGGCGCGATCGAGTCACTGGTGACCGGGGGGCGAATTTTTAAAAGTTCGCGATTTTTCGCCGGGGAGAAAAAACGTCTTTGCGTCGGGAATTTTTTGGGGTGGGAAAACGGGCTACCACCCCAAAAATATAGGCGCACTCGCGTAGGCACTAGATAAGAGGAGCGTTTACCGATTTTTATTATAGAATCGGATCGCGGGTGGCCGGGGGGGGGACTTTTTAGTTCTCGCGAAATTTGCGAATTTTCGCGCACTAAAAGCGTTATAGTTTGAAAACCGCTAGTAGGAGCGCACTAACACTCTGTATTTATCACCGGGCAGTCTCGCGGAATCAAACGAAGCGTCTATTTCGCCGATCGGACCACGGGTTGGCCCGATGATCACAAAAAACCGTTAAAAACGTCCATTTTTCGTTGAGGGGGGGTTTGGGGGGGGAAGCGCGGTTTTCCGCCCAAAAATATAGGCTGGGCCCCGTTGGCCAATGTTTGGGGCACACGCACAAAAAATTTCACTGCGATCGGACCGTAAACCGCGGAGATAAAAACGTTCAAATTTTACCTTGTTTTTTCCCACGCGGTCTCCGCCACGTGGTCGGGCGTGGGAAAATGATGCTTTCGTCGACTGTTCTGTTCGCTATGGTCCGATCCGGCTGAAATTTTTCAGGGACCTCCGGCCGGTGGGTGGCTATCTGCTGCCGGTGCAGCAACCCGCTGCGTGGAGCACAACGGCTGCTGGGGGACCTGGAGCACTCGATTTCACCTAAATTTTCACCAAAACTGACACAGCACCCACGGTGATGGCGCGATCGCCACCAAACTCACTATACACTTAGCCCGTGTGGTAAGGAACGTCCTCACCAAATTTCGCGTTTCTATCTCGTGAACTTCCGGATCGCGAAGTGAAAAACCGGGAGCGACCGAAAACACGTCTTATCGCGGTGAAAGCTGGAACGCGACTAACCTAACCTAACCTAACCTAACCTAACCTAACCTAACCTAACCTAACCTAACCTAACCTAACCTAACCTAACCTAACCTAACCTAACCTAACCTAACCTAACCTAACCTAACCTAACCTAACCTAACCTAACCTAACCTAACCTAACCTAACCTAACCTAACCTAACCTAACCTAACCTAACCCAAACCTAACCTAACCCAAACCTAACCTAACCCAAACCTAACCTAACCCAAACCTAACCTAACCCAAACCTAACCTAACCCAAACCTAACCTAACCCAAACCTAACCTAACCCAAACCTAACCTAACCCAAACCTAACCTAACCCAAACCTAACCTAACCCAAACCTAACCTAACCCAAACCTAACCTAACCCAAACCTAACCTAACCCAAACCTAACCTAACCCAAACCTAACCTAACCCAAACCTAACCTAACCCAAACCAGCAAAAAAAAAACATTTTTCAAAATTTGTAGTTACCCTTGACTAGTTTCCGAGATTCCCATAGAGAAAATTAAAAAAAAAAAAAAAACTGAAAAAAAAAAAATAGGAGGTTTGCGCAAGAAAAAAAAAAGCTATTTTTAATAACTTATTAAATTTTTAATTCTCTGCAATTATTTGTTATTTAATTTTCATGTGGCTTATTATTAATTGGCAAAAAATATCAAAATCTGCAATTTTTTATTTTTCCCGAAAGTTAAGAATAAAAAAAAAATTTTATTAAAACTTGTTCATTTTCTCATTCTCTTTAACTTCTGTTTGAAAAGTTTTCTAATATTTTTCATATTAAGAAAATTATCACTAAAAAACAAAAACAAAAAACACGTCGAGTGTTTCATATCCACTTCCGGTTTATGAAAGTTCACCAAAAGCTTTTCAGTTCCAAATTTAAACGATAAAACCGCAAGTTTAAAGTTTCATCTTAATCGGTTCATTCGTTTTTGAGATACAACGCCCACGGACAGACAGACAGACAGACACAGACACAAACAAAATTTTTCCAGAAGTTAGTGGACTCAAAGTACCTTAAAACAGATATTACCGCAAAAAAAAAAAATCACGAAAACAATACTTTTCCTATATATACTTCGTACATAGGGAAAGTAAAAAAGTTGATTGTCTTTTGTCAAAAACTGGATGCAAGAAACATTTCAATTTATTTAAATTAAAGTCTTTTACAAATGATCTAATTTCATGTTTTATTTATTCAAATTGGTTCAAAAATAAGCGAAATACAGCACAAAAGGTTTTTCGTCAGTCACCCTGTATAAATACATTTATTATTACTATTAATTAATTAATCTTTCATTTATAACCATTTCTTTGATATGATGTTAATTCAATTGCAAATAAAAGTAATTCACAACAGTTCATGATTTGTGATCATTTTTATATTATTCATTTCGCCTTCCCATTAAATTTAAATGATTTAAATCTTAGAACCAATTTTTAAATGAAAACCTTACCAAAAATTGCAAAGAAAGAGTTTCATTACTCGATAAATACAATTCATATTTATGTATGAGCGCCGCACCGTTCTCGTATACCGTAATTCAAATTTTATAGGAGCGGATGTTCGCTACTCCTCTTCCCGTCGATGTCAAAACCTATAATTCATTTCTATAGCAAACTGCGTCGAAATATCTAAATAATTTTCCAATCAACTATGTCGGTATGGCCGTGCATTAACGCTGGGAGTAATTCATTTTTACTTTGTAATTTAAATAAAATAAAATTGTTTTATATGTTCATATACTACCAGGATGGAAATGTATAAAATTTCATTTGAAATATTTTGTTTAATTTAGATGTACATTTCGGACGGTCACAAAGTGACCATTATCAACAGCAAAACTCTTACTTGCACGTACACTTACAATCCAACAAAAGGATATTACAATGATTTTCATTTCATTAGTATCGGTCCGATTTTAAGAAAGGACACAACCGATAGTGAAATTTAATATTACATGCTATTCAGAACCGTCACAATCAGTGCGATGTGATACAAAAGTGCTCCGCCGGAAATTTCAGATAGTTACCTAAAATCATAACACTGGACGTACTTAAACAGTAGTATTGAATTATTGGAAATTGTTTACGCGCATTTGCGCAAAACAAAGTGTTGTATTGTGTTTTATATATTTATTACATTTACGAACAATATGGAGAAAGTTGGCAACCCCATTTTACGAATTTTACTGGTAAAAAAAACCCCGGTGACCGTTCCCACGAGAAAGCTCGTTATCTGCCACCCCGCTCACCCGTTTCCACCCCGAGCGACAAAAAAAGATACACCGGCGGAGAACAGTACGCTACGCTAGTAACATTCAAACTATTCGGTCGGGTCACGTTACATTTCATATTTTCGCAAAGTTCTTTTTCTATTCTTTGTTTTTGTTATTTAGTTTTTAAATTCAGTAGTTGAATAAATATTAGTTATCAATTTAATAGCATATTTTAATTTGAAATAAAATCGCGAGAACCGCGTCCCTAACAGAAATAAAAAGAACCAGCATAAATTATGAATTCCGAATAAGAGTAATTAACACATTTAAATGATATCACTTCTTTATCATAACATAAGTAGCAATAATAGCAATTATTTATTTTAAAAGATGTATGCAACTAAAATTGTTAAAAAGTGTTAAAATAAGTTTTACAGTTTCAAATGAAATATGTTTCCTCTATATTGTCAATTTATTAAGTTTTTTTTATGTTATATTCTCTGTTGCTTATAATCTGTGTGCCAAATTTGTCATGTCAGATTTTTTTTAATTAATTTTTAAAAACACTGTATAAATTACAATATTTGCAAAATTCAATTACAAAAAATTATTCAACGAAACAAGCTCCGCGAATTATCATCGACAATTATCATCAAGAACTTATTTTTATAATTCGGGTGTTTCACTCGAGCGATCGCCCCAATTAACAAAATCGATTATCTCGAGAACTTATTTTTATAATTCAAATGTGTTCGAGCAATCGGCTCTCGAATTATCACTTGAACTATTATTCGAATTATAATTAAATTATTATTATTATGTTAAATTTACTGTTGCTCTTAATCTGTGCGCCAAATTTGTCATTTCAATTTTTTTTAGATTAATTTTTGAAAGCGCTGTATAAATTACAATATTTGCAACACTTAATTACAAAAAAATTAAACACTGAAACGTGTTACGCGAATTATCACCAAGAACTTATTTTTATAATAATTTATAATGTGTTTCACACGCATTTCGGTCGGTTCTCGGGCAATCACTCGAGCGATCGGTTTATTCGAATGATTAATCGATTTTCAGATTACTCGAAAAGTAAAAATCGTTTATTGAAATCATTCGATTATGCCCATCACTGGTATATTAACAGGATCGAAATTTAAATTATTCAATATCCTACAATTAAAAACACAGTGAACAACGAATCCGGGCTCGCGAGCACCCGAGCGCACGCCAGTAGCACGGACCGCCAACAGAGAGCGACGAAATGTGGAGATGTGACGGTCGTGTAAATAAATCACAATAAAGTGTTAACGAATAACAATTAACAATTCAACGATTCGAATAATATATTTCGATTATAACGTCGCGTCGGCCGCCAGAAACATGTAACGGAGCAATAAAAGATGCCGTCAAGGAATGCCGCTACTCATCGTGGCGTGGCGTGACCAACTGCGCTGCGATGGTAAAACAAGGTCACTTACCGCGTTCAGTGCCTCAAAATCCTGTATGCTGCATTATAAATATTCGAATTTTGTGTCATCTGAAGTTAGGCGCCGGCTTCTGCTTCCAGAATAGTATAAACGTTCTTGGGCGCGGAATGTCTGCCCGCACTAAATCGTCGGCACTCGCGACGTTTGAATGTCCTGAGCCGCCGTCGTTCTCGCACGGCTCGCAAATACATAGCGAGATTTTTCATAGGTAATCCCAATTCTATTACGCAAAACGGCACAAGTGTAAATTGAATCGAACCGGTTAATTCAATCACGGCGCGTGTTTTTTACGGAGCACGTGTTTTTCGCATAACGTCTGCCGTCACCAACTTGTAGTGCTGTGACAGCCGTGTAAATAAATCACCCCGTACTAAAACGTTACACTTTATTGACTCCAACAAATAATTCAACGATTCAAATAATATATTTCGATTATAACGTCGCGTCGGCCGGCAGAAACATGTAACGGAGCAATAAAGGATGCCGTCAAAGAATGCCGCTACTCATCGCGGCGTGGCGTATCGAACTGCGCTACGGTGGTAAAACAAGGTCACTTACCGCGTTCAGTACCTCGAAGTCCTGTATGCTGCATAATAAATATTTTAATTTTGTTTTATCTGAAGTTAGGCGCCGGCTTCTGCTTCCAGAGTAGTGTAAACATTCTTGGGCACGGAATGTATCCCCGCACCAAATCGACGCCACTCGCGACTTTCGAATGTCCTGGACCGTCGTCGTTCTCACACGGCTCGCGAATACCTATTTCTCGTAGGTAATCCCACGTTATAGAATTGTTCGAATTCTATTACGCGAAGCGGCACAAGGGTAAATTGAATCGAACCGGTTAATTCGATCACGGCGAGTGCTTTTTACGGAGCACCTGTTTTTCGCATCACGTCGGGCCGAACTTGTAGTGCTGTAACAAGCGTGTAAATAAATCACCCCGCACTAAAACTTAACACTTTATTGACTCCAACAAATAACAATTAATAATTTAACGATTTATATTGTTAATTACGCGGGTTCGCGATTTGGTTTTAAAATTACAAATACCAGTATATTGAATAAATGTATTTATTTCAACTACTGACTAAGAAATAATAACAAGTAACAAATAAAGGATAAAGACAAGACTTAGAAAAATAATAATAAAGAATTGAAATGATATAGCGCGGACACGACCGAATGGTTATATGTTTCTTTTGCGATGGTTCAGACAACACTCACATTAGAAAAATAGTTAAAGATCGAGGTTTAAGAAAGAAGTGCAGGGATTGGTCAGATTAGAAGAAAGAGGGAGTTTACGGAAGGAAATAGATATAGTATTTTATTCAAGAAAGACAAGGATCGCAGATTGCGGGGTGGAAATTACCAAGGGTTTTCAGGTCTGGCGTTTGGGCGAAGAAAGGTCGTTTACAACTTAAGCCGTCGCGCGCGGATTAGCCCTTATAGCCCCCAATTGAGCACGAATTTAACACGATGAATAGAAATACAGAAAATTGTACACAATGGTTTATTACCCTTCGGTCATGTCCGTAATGCGTAAGAAAACACTAAAATCACGTTTTGAAATAATGCAAATTGTTCGAAATATAAATGTATAATTTCGCGTTAACATTCCGCGCCCCATTGAATGTCAACCATTCAATTATATTTAGATGCACTAATTTCACCATAATTTCACAATGGGATGCACAAATGAACCGGTGCTGGTCTTCACTGTTGCACTCCGGACGACCCCATCGGAACCTGGGTGAATTGCCTCGTCTCTCGCGAGGCGCTACTGAAGGGGGCACGTTATCTCCACGGATAATGACCAAACGATCGAAGCTGACACCGGAAGTCCCGTCCTGCTGCCACTTGTTCCGTTTGTGTACCTCGGAAAAATACTCCTTCTCCCAACGTTTCCATACGTGCTGTCGTAATTTTGAGACGTATTGAAGATCCATTGGTTCCTTGATGACTTTGTAATAGTCTGGTACTTCATTAGGATTCACTGGTTCCATAAACGACCAAGCGCTTTTTACTGCAGCCCTCTCGTTCGCAGTCGACTTCGTCGGCGGGTTTTTTGGCGACGTCGCGTTACTATCTCTCCGGTGTACGATTCTCGAGGCCACCACCTCGAGACTCTCGTCCATTTTCAGCACGTACCTAACGGAATCCGACTTCTCCACTACGCCCTTGACCTTAGGCGAGCTGGGCGGTAAGAGGTCGTCGAAGTCCTCGAATGAATTCTTTGAATTGCTCGACGGTACCGAGCACTGGCTCACGTTGCTCTTGTTGCTCAGCGAACGCTCCCTGAAGCTCTGCATGCGCTCGAAGTTTGGCCTCTGGATGGAGGAATGTCGGTCGTTGACGCTGGCACTTAGTAAGGTAGAACCCGTCAACGCCGATGTCTCCGCTTCCCCCAACACCTTGGGGACCACCTCCTTGTTCTGCTGGAGTATCCACTTCTCCACGTCGTCGTTGCACCTGCTCGCGAAGTGCACCTCGTTCTCCGTCCTCAATCTCGTCGTCTCTTCGTTCTGCTGGAGTTTCCACTTCTCCATGCCGTCGTTGCATCTGCTCGGGAAGAGCGCCTCGTTCTCTGTCCGCAATCTCGTCGTCTCCTCGTTCTGCTGGAGTTTCCACTTCTCCATGCCGTCGTTGCATCTGCTCGCGAAGAGCGCCTCGTTCTCCGTCCGCAATCTCGTCGTCTTCTCGTTCTGCTGGAGTTTCCACTTCTCCATGCCGTCGTTGCATCTGCTCGCGAAGAGCGCCTCGTTCTCCTCCTGCAATCTCGCCGCCTCCTCCTGAGCCACCGCCAACTGCTCCATGTAGCCGACCTCTTTGGCCACGTAGTCCTTGCACAGTTTCTCGCTCTCACAACGGTACGCCTCCAGGTCGCGGATCCTTGCGTTCTTCTCGTCGATTCCCTCGCGTGCCACCGCCAACTGCTCCTTGTAGCCGACCTCTTTGGCCACGTAGTCCTTGCGCAGTTTCTCGCTCTCGCAACGGTACGCCTCCAGCTCGCGGATCCTCGCGTTCTTCTCGTCGATTTCCTCGCGGGCCACCGCCAACTGCTCCTTGTAGCCGACCTCTTTAGCCACGTAGTCCTTGCGCAGTTTCTCGCTCTCGCAACGGTACGCCTCCAGCTCGCGGATCCTCGCGTTCTTCTCGTCGATTTCCTCGCGTGCCACCGCCAACTGCTCCTTGCGTTCTTCTCGTCGATTCCCTCGCGTGCCACCGCCAACTGCTCCTTGTAGCCGACCTCTTTGGCCACGTAGTCCTTGCGCAGTTTCTCGCTCTCGCAACGGTACGCCTCCAGCTCGCGGATCCTCGCGTTCTTCTCGTCGATTTCCTCGCGGGCCACCGCCAACTGCTCCTTGTAGCCGACCTCTTTAGCCACGTAGTCCTTGCGCAGTTTCTCGCTCTCGCAACGGTGCGCCTCCAGTTCGCGGATCCTCTCGTTCTTCTCGTCGATTTCCTCGCGCAGAATGTCCAGATTTTTTTCGTGCGTCTTCTGCAGCTTGTCTACCTCGTTCTTGAGGACGCACATCTGTTCCTCGTGTTGCTTAGTCGCTGCCTCCTTTTCGTTTTGTAATAACTTCATTGATTCTTCGTGTTGTAAATTCAATTGAATAATTTCGTTCTGGTGCCTTGCGATGAGCCGCGTGATTTCCGCCATGTACTTGCTCCTCTCATCCTTGACGACGTCCAGATGGCGCTGTCTCTCCTCGTCCAGCGTCTCCTCCAACTGTTTGCACGATAGGCGCGCTTCCTCCGCGTCCAGGCGCATACTCTCCGCAGTCCTGGGAGCGGGCGGCTTAAAGGGGACCCATGATTGTGCGTGGGGCCGAGTGCTGGGCGAAACTCGACCCTCTTTCAACGTACCTTTTTCAATTTCTTCCGCGGGATCCCTTTTCACGGTAGGAAGATGCTTCTTGAAAATGAAACGCTCGCTCTGGTACCGCTTTTTCAATTGAGTCCACACTGTTTCATATGAGGCATCGGACAACTGAATTGTTTTAAGCATTTGAGCTGCTTCACTTTTAAGTAAGCTTCGTAGATAATACAACTTTTGCACATTACCTAGCGAAAAGTTGTTGTGTATAAGGGATGTAAAGGCGTCACAAAATCTCTGCCACTCGTCATATTTTCCGCTGAAAGTCGGTAACTCGATCACTGGTAATTTCACTTGTGGTGCTTCGTTGTGGTTTAATGAATGGATATTGTTGTCTATGACCGCAGCTTGTATTGCACACTTGATTTTGAAATAATCACATTTGAATTGTTGAAGTTCATTCGCGATATCCACATCGTTGTCGAAGAGCTCACTTGCAATTATATTGAAATTGTTGAGACTTGGTTCAAACTTAATCCATTTTTGCACGATTAAATTTTTATCACGATTCGTGTCCGCGAGGAGTAACTGGAGTGTGTCCTTTTCACTGATGATGTTTTGCTTTTGGCACTGTAGCCTTTTAACAATCACTGCCATGTTGATGATTTTCACACAAAATACACAAAGAGTTCTGGTAGAATTGTTCGTTTACGTACGGTTGTAGCTTAGATAACTCACGCAATAACACAACACAAAAAACGGAGAGTTACTTAAGACGGTGTACTTATAAACGACGCGAAGTTCCACCAATGACTTAGCACGTTTGCAAAGTCCACAAAAGTTCACGAAATAACACTATAGCTATAAAATACACAAGGAGTTCAGGTAGAATTGTTCGTTTACGTACGGTTGTAGCTTAGATAACTCACGCACTAACACAACACAAAAACGGAGAGTTACTTAAGACGGTGTACTTATAAACGAAGCGAAGTTCCACCAATGACTTTGCACGTTTGCAAAGTCCACAAAAGTTCACGAAATAACACTAAGACTCACTTTATCCGGTTCGAAGGACCATGTTAAATACGCGGTTCCTTTTAGAAAATTGATGATAAAGAATCGAAATGATATAGCGCGGACACGACCGAATGGTTATATGTTTCTTTTGCGATGGTTCAGACAACACTCACATTAGAAAAATAGTTAAAGATCGAGGTTTAAGAAAGAAGTGCAGGGATTGGTCAGATTAGAAGAAAGAGGGAGTTTACGGAAGGAAATAGATATAGTATTTTATTCAAGAAAGACAAGGATCGCAGATTGCGGGGTGGAAATTACCAAGGGTTTTCAGGTCTGGCGTTTGGGCGAAGAAAGGTCGTTTACAACTTAAGCCGTCGCGCGCGGATTAGCCCTTATAGCCCCCAATTGAGCACGAATTTAACACGATGAATAGAAATACAGAAAATTGTACACAATGGTTTATTACCCTTCGGTCATGTCCGTAATGCGTAAGAAAACACTAAAATCACGTTTTGAAATAATGCAAATTGTTCGAAATATAAATGTATAATTTCGCGTTAACATATATATTTTAAATATAAAATCGCGTCGGCCGGCAGAAACATGTAACGGAGCAATAATGGATGCCGTCAAAAAATGCCGCTACTCATCGCGGCGTGGCGTAACGAACTGCGCTGTAATGGTAAAATGACAGCTCACGTCAGGGCGCTATTTTACCGGCGCATTACACGGCGGCGCGGGAGTTAGACGCGATACCAACAGAGGGCGTCCAATTGATCAAACCGACGGAATGGTCACAGGCAACCGTTAAAAAGGATGACATACACCAAAACTGGCAGACTTGATGTCGAACCCTAGAGAAAGCACCACCGACCACAGAGGTCAAGCGGTGACAAAGAAAGCGGTTAATGAACGCCCGGCTTGCCGGGCGCGAAACCGTCAATTTCTTTATCCGCTATCCATTTCGACGCTACCAATTGTGGGGCGTACGATTGGGATCTCATAAATCACTTTATTAGTGATAAACAAAACGGTTACTGCAATGTGCACGAAACCGCCTTCTTCTTTATCGGTAAAAAAAGAAGGCGGTAGTTAATGATGAATGGCCGGCGACATATAATATTTGATAAAATATAATCGTGTATAAAATCACACAGCACAAAAGTAATTTAAAGTCGGTTTAATTTGATATATCTACTACATTAGGTGTGCTGAAAGCTTCTGGTGGCCTCTCGATCGTTAAAGACGGTTATAAACTACGCTGTCGATATCATAACGGTCGGCACGTCACCGGCCTTCTTCTATCGACAATAGTCCTCCAGAAGTCAACGAGGTTTTGTTTGTCTTTCAATGGCCACAGGACTATGGAAAGCCCTGCGACCAGGTGAACTATGGTGAGTTCGCCGAGACTATGGATATTTCACCTTTTATCTCTGTCCCCAGCTTAAATAAGTCTGCAGGTTGAAATGCATACCAGCCTTTTTAACTACCGCTTGTGACTGTACCGTCAAATTTATGATTGAAACGCCATCTGTTGGTTGAAATGCATGTAGGCCTTTTTAACTACCGCTTGCGACCGTACCGTCGAATTTATGATTGAAACGCCATCTGTTGGTTGAAATGCATGCAGGCCTTTTTAACTACCGCTTGTGACCGTACCGTCGGATTTATGATTGAAACGCCATCTATTGGCGGACTCTTTAATCGTGCACCCACCGCTATTATTTCGTCACCTTCTGTCATTAATAAATATTCTGTTATAAAATAAGTAAAGTAACACGCCGGTGGTGGCGCATCGGTTACGGCCCCGAACTGACGTGCAGCAACGTTGGTTCGGGTCAGTAGTCGGATGGGTGACCGGTACCATTCACCATTGGGATACAATTAATGGTGCTTTAGAGTGACGGGGGCGATCCTTTAAAGTAACAAGCTCATTTACACATACACAAATGACACATGGCGGAAGGACCACGTGGTCGATAGCCTAACACTACTACTACTACTACTACTACTACTAAGTAAAGTAACGTTACCCTATATGTAGATCAGTGGCTTAGGGTGAAATTTTAAAGTAGGAAAGCAATCAAGTGAATTAAATTTACTTATTTATTTATAATGAAGTTCTATTTTTCTATTGAAAATTTATCTATAACATCTTCATAAAATTTGGGGTTTTGAGATAGGTTCTTGACAAGATCCTTTTCTATCGATAATATGGCCAAATTTAAAACTAAAAACTGCGTCCTACCGAAGCACTGGCGGCTGGAATACTTAACACTGATTCAAAAGTCTAGTTACTTCACAATATGCTTTATCTAATCCAGTTTATATTATACTGCTAAAGAAAAGATGTTTTTTTAAATTTTAATAATCTTAAAGTCGAAGTTCTCTAGAGAATTATATAATTGTAAATTAATCAAAATATACTATTTTTATTATTCACATATGCATTTAATAATAATTCCAGATTATTCGTCATCTGTCAATTTCTTACTTGTCAACATATATTTTTATAATTCATTACTTAATATATTTATTATATTTTATACCGATAATATAAAATGGATGAAGCCGCATTTCGGGATGAAGTTTTATATTATGTAAATAAATTGGAAAGTGAATATTAATAATATTATATATGTGATAACTATAATGTGGCTTTTAATTTGAATAGGTATATTAGAGATCCTGAAATCCGATTGAATTCTACGATGATAGTGAATTTCAGAAGAGATATCAATTAACTAAAAATATAACAGTCCGTGTTCTATTATTGCTAGTAAAGAAATTAGAAAATCCAAGCAATCGTGGATTTCCTTTTCAACCGATGCAACAATTTTTGATTTGTTGGAAGTACTATACTACAGGCAGTTTTTAGGTAATATATAGAACATTAGTAATATTTTAATATTACAAACATACACTTATTTCCGACGGTTGTATTGATTTAAGAAGAACTACCCGATAAATCATTAGCAATATTAATAAAAGATGTTCGATTTCAATTCTTGAAAAATGAATCAACAATTTATTCTACACCATTTTACGCAATATTCTGGATAATAATTTTCCAAGGAAATCTTAATTATTTGTATATAATAAAATTATATAAGTAAATAAAAAATAAAACCAACATATTATTTGTAATTTATTTTTATTTTCATAATCTTCTAAGATTAATTTTGTTCTTCATATTTTACTTTATTTAATGATGAAATGTCCCATTATTTTTCCAGGTGTACAATTTCCAACATAATTTTTTGCAATTTGTCCTCACTTTCTTCTATAACGGAATAACTATTTACCAGCGTTGCATCCTCTCCAATTTCTGTAAAATATTTTACAAGTGTTACGTTACAACTTATGAATTAGCTGGGCAAATTTCAATTGTATAGAGTGATTCCATATATTCGGTCAGTTTTTGAAGGCCAAATTAAACAAGTTTTTTTTTATACAAAGGATGAATTTATAATCAATAATAGATACTCCATTTTTGTTGATGATCTCTTACCATCTTTCCAACAATTTCATTATTCGGCTCTTATAGAAGGTCTGAAGCTTACATTCTGATTAATGAACGGTTTCTCTTTGAGGGAGATTTCCAGGGACCAGAACAAGTGATAGTCGGATGGTGCAAGGTCCGGAGAATGAAAATTACTTTTCTGTCACAATGCTTGGTTCAATTTTGTTACCTGCAGGCAGTAGACCTGTGAATCAATTGTAAAACAGCACACCATGATGATCCCTCCATATAGATAGCAAAATTTCTTTGGACGGTCCATTTTTAACGTTACTCCAAAAAACCTCAGTGGGCCGACCATGTTCACTGACTTGTAACACAAACAAATTTAATATGTATAAATGAAAACAAAAGAAAACAGATGAAAAGAGCGGACTGTCCTCTCTTTAAAACATATTTTAATTGCCCAATTAAGAAAACCGAACCGCAGACATTCGGAACACATTTGCATTATTTACTAAAACTGAACAAATATATAGACCAACCCAATATTAATAATTCACAATAAATGAAAACCATTCTACTATTTTCATTAAAATTAAATATCTATTGTACTTACATTAAACATGATTAAATAAAAAAGATTCATCCTTATCCCTTATCACAATAACTAAGTTGGTAAACAAACTTTGCACGTGTTCTGTAACTGACAATCACGAAACATATTGACAATTCCGTCAGCTGTTCCTTGATGCCAACCTAAAACCAGTGATTTTAAAATGTTACTAAAAATTTCTCATTTCACCCGACTATTAAATACGACAATTCATTTAGGACTCTACAATCCGAGAATTTATACCTGACTATTAATACGGCTATTAGTATTTTTAATTCAATCTAATTGGATATGTATATATATATTATTGTTTATTTAGCATTTCTCATGAAATAATTCCCCGTGCGTATCTATTTCGGGATACGGTAACTTAATACGAATCACTCGTGATCATAAATTTTGCAGCTTGTTTTCTTAATAAGCAATCGCGATCGCCGCTTACAGACGAGTCTGAACTTGCGGTTTAAAAATAGATCACCGGCGCGGCGACGATATTCGAACCGTTCTGATTCCGTCATAAATAAGCGCACGAGAACGGCGCTTCAACACGCTCGCAATAATTTATGTTCACCATGGAGCGGTTTTTCCTCAACTATACTAAATAAAAATATTGCTTTCATTTACTTTATGAATAATCATTTTATATTCATTTTTACAAAGGAACCACTGCTTCCACCGCTTCCATGAACAACACGCCGCTGATGTAAATACTAGCACATACTGTTATGACATGATATTTTATTAAATAACAAATAATTCACCTCAAACTATGTGCAACGAGAAACAGTCAAAATAGTGAAAGCAACACCGCCTGACGTAAATAAGTATTACCGACAACGTTGTACGACGGCCATGCGGGAAGGATCTAGAACATAACCTCGTCAATAATGTAAACAAACCGACACAGAATATTATTACATTATTATTATTCTCAATATAACTTCATTACTATTTAATGAAAATAAAATTCCGTGCACCCATGACGAAGGCTAAGTTTTATTTCAGAAACTGTGTGACCAGTGAAAACAAATTCCCCCACAATAAATCAATTTTTAGTCCAACAACTCGAAACAAAAGGTATGTAACAAGTAATTTAAAATTCAATTTGAATATATATTTTTAAATTGGGAGAACTAATGCACTTGTTATTCTTTTGTTTTATTCGGACATGTTTTTCATAAAATTTTTAACTTAAAAAAATAAAAATTGAAAATATTGACATTTTTTGCCAATTGCTAATAAAAATAAAGTTACATGAAATTTATATGACAAATAATTATAGAGAATTTAAAACTGGACAAATTATTGGGAATAACTTTTTTGCGTAAATCTCATATTATAGTTTTTGAGTAAAATATAGGGAAAGTACTATGACGCCCACATCACCATTTTTATTATTATTATTAATTTGTGCGTTGCCAATAATACAACTATCAAAGCACTAAAACCTGCCTTAATGGTTTTTTTTATAAATTTAATTTTCAATTGAATAAATAATTGTAGTCTCTCATTTTGTGAGACAATTTGATAATTATTTGAATGATGATTCATTCAATACACATCCTCAAAAAGGTCTTATTCATAAGTAAACTGAATAATATTAAAACTGTCAAAGAACTTTACTTTAGAAAATGGTTTACCACCTCATATCAGGAGGATTATAAAAAGTGTATAAATAAGACTGTTATAAATTTCGGGAACCGGAACAATATGTGTCAAAATGTCGACAGAGTTCATATCAAAATACAACGATAATAATAATATCACCCTCTTTTTTTAAATCTAAACATAAAATGTGCAGTATAATGGAAGATTTCATTCATACCAGTGAGAAGATTTGTACATATTTATTATAGCCGCATCGTTCACAAAAATGACTACAGAAAACTGTAAGTCACTCATTTCGCCGTAAGGTGAGATATTAATCAACAAATACGGTACCACAGTGCAGTAATGATCGGAGATTTTATATTTCTCATTTTTAAATAAAATTCATTTATCCACTGCATTTCAACATTTTATTTTAGATAATATTTTCACTATTTGTAGCTTTTAAACATTGATGGATCATATATTAGTAGAACAAATTAAATATGCATAAATATATAAACAAAATCGGAATTTAAACTGTTCAACTCTCAAATTTAACTTGCCATATTAATGTTGGCCTGGAAATAATATCTTACAATTACAAACACCATAATTTTATTTCTTAAAACCGACTTATAATTTATATAATTATTTATACATAAAGCAACAATCGACTATATGAAATTTTAAATATTTTTGGCGAATAACAATGTATTGTCTGCGCGGTTGTAAAACCGACCAACTAGAAATCTGCATTGTTACTGACGCCACCAGTGAAACTTTCCCAACTAATCTTCTCAAGCCAGTAAAAATAATCTTCGTCTGTTGTAGGTAGATAGCAGCGCCTAATCTTATAACTAATTATGTTTTATTAAACAACAAATTAAAATTAACCTGAAGATATGTGCAACGAGAAACAGCCATGTTAGTGAAAGCAACACTGCCTGACGTAAATAAGAACTATCGACAACGTTGCGCGTCGACCATGCGGGAAGGATCTAGAACATAACCTCGCCAGGAATGTAAACAAACCGGCACCGAATATTATTACACTCATTTTAGGTAAAACTGAATTTACTGCAAAACTCCGTGCACTCATGAAGACGGCTTGGTTAAAATTCAGAAACTGTGTGGACAGTTAAAACAATACTTCCCCTAATAAATCAAATTTTAGTTCAACAACTCAAAACAAAAGGTATGTAACAAGTACTTTAAGATTCATTTTATGTCTCAGATGAGCACATATCATAGGGAATTTACATGTAAAATTTGTATTGTTGATTTTTATCTTATTCATTGCATTAATATAATCGGAATGAAGTTAGAGTTATTATATCACTTGATACGGATTATTTAGATACATATTTTCTTTGGTGTGCTAAGTTTTATTTAAAATATCATTTAAAAGTGAAAAACTAGCAATTAATATCTTACAATAATAGTTGCCATGGACAGGTCATTAGAATAACCATTATATAATAAAATTAATTTATATTTTAATTCTAATTCAACAAAACAAAGAAAAAATGCTTCTAAATAATTCACATTAAGTGATATAATAACTCTAACTTCATTCTGATTATATGATACGTGCTCATCTGAGACGTACGGTATAATATAGATGGAACATAACAAGTACTAATCCAATTCTTATTCTTCTCTCAATTTAAACATTCTGTTCTATTAAATGAGTAGCATACTATTGAAAATATACATATTTAGATCATAATAATTGTCCAATGGGAATTAGAGTTAACAACTTTTCTTTAGCCAAGTAAAATATGGAAATAAATGTATCCTTTAATCTAACCAAAGGTACAACGGCACCTGCTACTCTAAAATAAATTATATAAAATAAGTCTTTTACAATGGATCATTTATGTACTTACTATAAAAATATGTCTTATTCATATGTACTGCTAACCCATGGCCAACCCTTATGCATTTATTTTATACTTGTCATTTGTCTGATGAAGCCCCTGTGTGGTGAACCAATTGTAACAGTGTTCCGACATTAAATATATATTTATAAATTATTAGAGTGTCTTAAAATTTATTAATTATATAAATTACTTTATTTTAATACTAAAAATATTGATTTTAGGAACATTGAGGATGATGACATAAGGGTAACTTATTTTTAATGCAAACTTTCTAACCATACTAGATTTGCAGTGAATCTGAGTTACTTCAAAGTTACAAAACATCTACAACAATGAAACTTATTAAGACCAAACAAATCACTTATTAAAACAAATATTTAAGAAATTCAATTGAGGGATAGATGAGATTGTACCATCACATCTTTAGAATAAACGATGCAAGAAACATCAAGAAAATATATGAAGCATGAGCAAGAGGAAAAAAACAAAGGAAAACCAAGAAATAATTCGAGCAACCCTATAAGGGAAGAACTAATGAAATTAACAAAGGATACAAATATAAATGTATGTAAAGCCTTACACTGAAAGGTAGAAAGGGAAATGAGTACTGTCAAATTTTGAGATGACAATTTTAAATGTGCAAAATTCATTACCTGAAGTTACTGCAAAAATTGAGATTCCTTACAAACTGCATTTAACTGATGAATTCATCTAACATCAAATTTATCACCGTGTTTTTATTTTAAATTAATCTAGATCTACCACAAATAAAATGCCTCTGCCTTTTGTATAACCTATCTCGAAAAGTATCAATTACTATATTGCGGTTTATATACTTTTCAGAACTAACTAATTAACTAAATGTCATTTAAGGTATCGTATTATATTTTTTCCATAAGAAATATCTTACTCATATACTATAAATATGTATAATAATTTACAGTGTATGTGCATTGGGAATTTACTCCCAATTGGGATACCGATATTGAGGAATCCAGGTTGTTTCTTTAGCTGAAGATTTAATTATAGTTTATTGGTTATTAGGAGATTTTTAATTAAAAAGCACTGTTTTTCAGTGTTCCTGCAGCTCTTTATATTTTCTAATAGTGTCCGTTGTTTGTGTTTGTGAGTATTATTTTGTAGTGAATTTTTCTGTTCACAGGTTTTTCTGTTTTGTAGTTGTGTATATCTTTGTTTCTATTCAGTCTGGTATTCGTATTGATAATGTTATATATCAATAATAGGTTATTTAGTATTATAATCTTATTTATATTTAGTTCTTGTATTTTTGTATACAGTTCGTTGATATTTGTTCTCTTGTCAATTTTATGTAGTATTCGATTTTGTTGAACTTGTATCTTGTTTATATTTTTTATTACTTTCCCATATGTCAATTATTAATTGGTATCTATTTTTCGAAAACGGATTTTTCCACAAAAAAAAATTTCAAAAAGAAATTAATCTTCTTTACAATGATCACAATTATAAACAAATGGTGATGTGGCCATCATAGTATTTTCTCCATATTTTACTCGAAAACTATGAGGTTTATGCAAAAAAGCTATTCTTAACGATTTGTTCACATTTGAATTATCTACAATTATTTGTTTATTAGCAATTGGCAAAAAATGTCAAAATTTTCAATTTTTATTTTTTTTTCTCAAAAGTTTAGAATTTTATGTAAAATATGTTTTAATAAAACTTGTTCAGATTTTCATTCCCTTTAACTTTTTTAAAATTTTTAATATTTAAAAAAAAATCACGAAAAAACAAAAAAACGCCTCAAGTAAACATCCACGATCTCTTCAGTACAACTTAATTATAAAATTGTTTGTAAATATAAGTAAAAACATTTACTAAAATAAATATAATGAAATTTAACTTACTCAGGTGTGTTGCAATTAACACAATAATGAAATATAATCAACTGAAGGTCTGAATTTATACATGAGATGGTTTAGTGAATTCTACAGAAATAATTACGTTCAGAATTAAGGAAAGTACCCACTTAGAGCATAATTTAATAATAAATATATATAAGTCCTTTATGTTGTAGAAAATTAACTAATAATTAGAAAAAACACAAAAATATTGAAACTTAATGAGAAATTCTACAGGAGAAAAAAAGACTCAAATTTGGCTATATTATCGATAGAAAAGGATCTTGTCAAGAATTCCATATTTTAACGTCTTCATAAAATTTTCAAAAGAAAATAGAAGAAAAGAACATCATTATAAATAGGTACGTAAATAAAACTCACTTTCCTTGATAGCTTCCCTACCTTAAAATTCCACTGCACACCATTAAAATTAAGGGCTGTTGTGTGTGTAGAAAGTGAATTACGCTCCCGCTCATCTTCCACTCGAAGGAAAACATCTTGAAGGTGGTGGAGGCGGTACTTTCTTCGAGGGTACGAGAGGCCTAGTTTCTTTTGGACTAATTTATCCCTTGACCATCGTGTTCAATTTCTTTACACTTTTAATTAGCCTCAATACATTATACTGCACATTTTATGTTTACTTTTCATTAAAAATGGGAGATATTTATTATTTAATGTTACCCGACTACAAATTAATATTTATAATACATTTGTGTTAGGATTAAATAATTGAATTTGATATCAAAATTGGCGATTTTTGGACACATTGTTCCGGTTCCCGAAATTTATAACAGACTTATTTAAACATTTTTTATAATCCTCCTGAATGAGGTGGTAAACCATTTTCTAAAGTAGCTTTTAAAAGTTCTTTGACAGTTTTAATATTATTTAGTTCACTTGTGAATAACCCTTTTTGATTATGTATGAATCATTATTTACTAAATCCCAAGTTACTTTCTGGAATTATAAAATTGTATCACAAAATGAGAGAATTATTATTATTTATTCAATTGAAAAAAATACTTTCCGAGTTGTGTAAATGGATGGCAACGTATGATTTTATTTATAGGAATAAATACATTTAAATAGGTTTTTGTGTTTTGATAGTTATGCTATTTGCAATGCACATTACTTTTGTATAATTCAATTGCTAAAATATTTTTTTTAATAAATGAAAAGTCTTTTCTTTATAGATTAATTACATGTTTGGTATTTTGCAAGCAACTCACACTCACTGCATATCCAGAATGATCCAATAGTTTCCTTTAAAATTTACCCTTATGTAATTCACTTATTTTATTGCATTTCTTTGATAGATTGATTGGTATATTTATTTCTCATTTTCTACTTGATCAAAGGAAAGTTGTTAAGCTTTAATTCCCATTGGACAATTATTAGGATCTAAAAATTAATATATTAGATATTATGCTCTCTTAACGAAATCAAATGTTAAATTAGGAGAAGAATAACAAGTACATTATTCTTCTCAATCCAAAAATGTATATTTAAATCCAATCTTAAATTAGTTGTTACCTTTTGTTTCGAGTTGTTCAACTAAAAATTGATTTATTGGGGGGAATTTGTTTTACTGGCCACACAGTTTCCGAAATAAAACCAAGCCGTCAACATGGGTGTACGGAGTAATGCAGTAGATTCTTACCTATAATGGCAGGATTAATTTTATTTTCTTTAAATAGCAATGAAGTTATATTGAGAATGTTAAATAATATTCTTTGCCGGTTTGTTTACATTCCTGACGAGGTTATGTTCTAGATCCTCACCGCATGACCGACGTGCAATGTTGTCGGTAATACTTATTTACGCCAGGCAGTGTTGCTTTCAATAACTTGGCTGTTTCTCGTTGCATATACATTCAGATTAATTTTTAATATGTTATTTATTAAAATATTATGTTATAACAATATATGCCATTATCTACTTACAGCAGGGTAACGTAACTTTTATTATAACAGAATATTTAGATGACAATTCAGATTCCTAGTGGGCCGGTCTTCCATCCCTTCCCGCACGTTATCTATTGTTTGGCCGATATTATCGGAAATGTATACAATAAAAAACGTATATTGGATGTTCTTATTGTTATATTGACAAATTGGTCCTCTTAATACTTTATATGGAAATAATTCATTATAATTAGCTTTCATCATATATTTATATGGTATTTGTAATTATAGGATATTGAATAATTTAAATTCCGATATACTGTTTAATGTATTTGCTGTACTAATATATTCCATTCCAAAATTCGTCTTAAAATTAAAACAAATTATTAAATATTTAAAATGAAATTTTATACACTTCTATCCTGGTAGGATATGAATATTAAGGTAAATCCATTATTGTTATTAAATTTGTGATTTTCTTTTGTACGAAATACTTAATTAAATATTAGTGTCTAAATAAATTTGATTTAATTTAAAAAATGAATTTCTCTGAGCATTTCCGCACTGTTATACCGACATAGTTGATTGAAGTAATGTTTAGACATTTCACCTACCATCATACGATCAACACCATCTTATACTACAGGCCTGGAAACTAAAATCATGATATATTCTCGTTTAATACAATAAAATTTAGAATGTATATTCATTATTTAATTAAATACAATATATATATTCTAGTTAGAATTAATAAATGTAATAAATTGACAGTATAAAGGAATAAAAAAGGGTGTCACAGTGAAAATAAGAATCAAACAATGTACAATAAACACATATCATATACATTTGCTTTATTTCATACAAATTGTTTTATTTATTTTAGAAGGGAATTTTAAATATATAATAAACTAAAAATAATTAAATGTATTTTGATCAATTTGTGAGTGAATATGGTAACAATAATGTAAAATTCTGTACAGTTTTATTATAAAATCGAATTTAAATACAAATAAAAACATGTTCTAAATAAAATAAAAATTGAAATAATAAATTAGATACATTTCATTTTTAAATAGTAAACAAAGTTTCATCCCAAAAGAATAAAATGAATATTATAACAATAATTTCCTTCTGGACAAAATCATTTTTGGTTTTAACATAATATTTAATAACATTTGTAGCAGCTTTAACAATTAAATGTAAAATATCATTATAATTTTGACCTTTTATACAAACAACTAAAATCAATAAGCAAAAATCACATTTTATTATTTCTTGCATAGAGAGATCAATTACTACATCCTTCTGTGAATAAGTATTTAAAAATAATTCTTCATACTTCTCTGATATTAAACAATCAACAGTTATAAATGTAAGCATAACAGCATCAGAATTGGGAAATTGAAGTCCTCCTCTTTTAAGATTTTTAATGAAATTATAATTATGTCGAAAACACCAGCATTTAACTCCTTACCTAATACTAAATACTGTTGGCAAATATTACATTTCAAATTCTTTATTGCAGTTCTACCACAATAACCTACAATGTAATAAATTTAAAATGTCTTTGAAACTATTCATATTATTAATGGCAAGTGAATATTTTTTATTTATAAATATAGATAACTTACATTGTCCTTTGTATAATGAAAGTTTTAATTCTGTATTAATTAAAGCAAATGATTTCAAAATTGGCACAGATGAAGTGTCCAATAAAGCAAATGTAACAACACAAACAGTCCACTCAAGAGGTATAGGAATATTTTCCAAACACACTAATAATTGTTCAAATGTAGAAAAGGTTCTTTGTTTTTCATATTCATTTTCATAGTACGCACAGTTTCTTTAATGGCACTGTTTTAATTATTATTGTCGATCCACTGTCTTCGTTCTTCAGCACTTTCTCTCATGGTTGGTGTTGAAGATTTTAAATAGCTGGCATAATTTGGAAATATTGATAGTTTGGCACCATTTCTAAGTCGAGGTATCTGTAGTGGCATTCTGAATTTCTTCCCTGTAGCACTTTCAAACCATTCAGTACGTCTTTCAATTTCTTCGGCTTTAAAGTAGTGTTCAAATACCTTAAAAAAACATTCATAATTAGCAACGTATTTTACAACTATTGTAATTAATTATTAACATTGTATTTATATAATAAATTAGCAAGTATGCTTTAATTGTTTGCATTAAATGTGAGGTTATCTTTTTTCGTACACTAATTTAACGACTAATTAATATATGTGTAGACAAGTTTAATGTAATACGATATATTATTACATTGATCGTTGAGTTTTAACTTACCTT
The DNA here is from genome assembly GCA_963969525.1 of Ontholestes murinus. Lineage (NCBI taxonomy): Eukaryota > Metazoa > Arthropoda > Insecta > Coleoptera > Staphylinidae > Ontholestes > Ontholestes murinus. The sequence continues at coordinate 15,821 of CAXAKX010000578.1, read as the reverse complement.
TGAGTATTTAGTTGGCAGAAAATCGGCCTTAGGAATTGCTCTAATCCATGCATTGCGTTCGTCTTTGTTTTTTGGGAAACGAAAACACACTAACACGTTGCTCACCACTGAAGCTACCCCTACAGTTAGAAACACAACACTTTATCACCATTTCCGTACGGTTTTAAATCGAATTTTCCAAGTAATAAGGGAGCCAAGCACCATTCAAATATATGAATGTTTTCGTTGTCTCACGCTTGGCAGGCCGAAAAAATGGCCCTCTGTGACGTCACAGGAAGAGCGAGCGTTCAGTTTCCAGGCCTGTAGTATAAAACGGTGTTGGAACCATAGAAAATATACATATCTTTGTTGGAACCATGCAGCACTAATAAATGTGCATCGTTATGAACTTTTCCAATATACCAATATTTATATCTATAGGTTGAAAATCGATTCCTCTCGGCGAGACGATTCCAGCGGTGTATAAATTATCGCCCTAAAGTGTAAAATAAACAAGTTTGAAATTTTTCGAAATCGACAAAAAATCTCGCTTATTTAAATCGGTAGGTTAAAAATAACTACTCCAATCGATTCCTCTCGGCGAGACGATTCCAGCGATGTATAAATTATCGCCCTAAAGTGTAAAATAAACAAGTTTGAAATTTTTCGAAATCGACAAAAAAATAAATAAATAATTTTGGTAATAGACGCCGAGATTTGTTAATTTAAATTTTAACAGAAGTTTGATGAACAGAACCTGAAGAAAACGTCTTAGACATAGAAACAAATTTTTACTCAAAACTAATGCATTTGTAGGAGGTTTATATAGTAATTTAGAAATCAGACTAAGAGCGTAAAATAAAGAAGTTTGAAATTTTTCGAAATCGACAAAAAATCTCGCTTATTTAAATCGGTAGGTTAAAAATAACTACTCCAATCGATTCCTCTCAGCGAGACGATTCCAGCGGTGTATAAATTATCGCCCTAAAGTCGTAAATAAAGAAGTTTGAAATTTTTCGAAATCGACAAAAAATCTCGCTTATTTAAATCGGTAGGTTAAAAATAACTACTCCAATCGATTCCTCTCAGCGAGACGATTCCAGCGGTGTATAAATTATCGCCTTAAAGTGTAAAATAAAGAAGTTTGAAATTTTTCGAAATCGACAAAAAATCTCGCTTATTTAAATCGGAAGGTTAAAAATAACTACTCCAATCGATTCCTCTCGGCGAGACGATTCCAGCGGTGTATAAATTATCGCCCTAAAGTCGTAAATAAAGAAGTTTGAAATTTTTCGAAATCGACAAAAAATCTCGCTTATTTAAATCGGTAGGTTAAAAATAACTACTCCAATCGATTCCTCTCAGCGAGACGATTCCAGCGGTGTATAAATTATCGCCCTAAAGTGTAAAATAAAGAAGTTTGAAATTTTTCGAAATCGACAAAAAATCTCGCTTATTTAAATCGGTAGGTTAAAAATAACTACTCCAATCGATTCCTCTCAGCGAGACGATTCCAGCGGTGTATAAATTATCGCCCTAAAGTGTAAAATAAAGAGGTTTGAAATTTTTCGAAATCGACAAAAAATCTCGCTTATTTAAATCGGTAGGTTAAAAATAACTACTCCAATCGATTCCTCTCAGCGAGACGATTCCAGCGGTGTATAAATTATCGCCTTAAAGTGTAAAATAAAGAAGTTTGAAATTTTTCGAAATCGACAAAAAATCTCGCTTATTTAAATCGGAAGGTTAAAAATAACTACTCCAATCGATTCCTCTCGGCGAGACGATTCCAGCGGTGTATAAATTATCGCCCTAAAGTCGTAAATAAAGAAGTTTGAAATTTTTCGAAATCGACAAAAAATCTCGCTTATTTAAATCGGTAGGTTAAAAATAACTACTCCAATCGATTCCTCTCAGCGAGACGATTCCAGCGGTGTATAAATTATCGCCCTAAAGTGTAAAATAAAGAAGTTTGAAATTTTTCGAAATCGACAAAAAATCTCGCTTATTTAAATCGGTAGGTTAAAAATAACTACTCCAATCGATTCCTCTCAGCGAGACGATTCCAGCGGTGTATAAATGATCGCCCTAAAGTGTAAAATAAAGAAGTTTGAAATTTTTCGAAATCGACAAAAAATCTCGCTTATTTAAATCGGTAGGTTAAAAATAACTACTCCAATCGATTCCTCTCAGCGAGACGATTCCAGCGGTGTATAAATGATCGCCCTAAAGTGTAAAATAAAGAAGTTTGAAATTTTTCGAAATCGACAAAAAATCTCGCTTATTTAAATCGGTAGGTTAAAAATAACTACTCCAATCGATTCCTCTCAGCGAGACGATTCCAGCGGTGTATAAATTATCGCCCTAAAGTGTAAAATAAAGAAGTTTGAAATTTTTCGAAATCGACAAAAAATCTCGCTTATTTAAATCGGTAGGTTAAAAATAACTACTCCAATCGATTCCTCTCAGCGAGACGATTCCAGCGGTGTATAATTTATCGCCCTAAAGTGTAAAATAAAGAGGTTTGAAATTTTTCGAAATCGACAAAAAATCTCGCTTATTTAAATCGGTAGGTTAAAAATAACTACTCCAATCGATTCCTCTCAGCGAGACGATTCCAGCGGTGTATAAATTATCGCCTTAAAGTGTAAAATAAAGAAGTTTGAAATTTTTCGAAATCGACAAAAAATCTCGCTTATTTAAATCGGAAGGTTAAAAATAACTACTCCAATCGATTCCTCTCGGCGAGACGATTCCAGCGGTGTATAAATTATCGCCCTAAAGTGTAAAATAAAGAAGTTTGAAATTTTTCGAAATCGACAAAAAATCTCGCTTATTTAAATCGGTAGGTTAAAAATAACTACTCCAATCGATTCCTCTCAGCGAGACGATTCCAGCGGTGTATAAATTATCGCCCTAAAGTGTAAAATAAAGAGGTTTGAAATTTTTCGAAATCGACAAAAAATCTCGCTTATTTAAATCGGTAGGTTAAAAATAACTACTCCAATCGATTCCTCTCAGCGAGACGATTCCAGCGGTGTATAAATGATCGCCCTAAAGTGTAAAATAAAGAAGTTTGAAATTTTTCGAAATCGACAAAAAATCTCGCTTATTTAAATCGGTAGGTTAAAAATAACTACTCCAATCGATTCCTCTCAGCGAGACGATTCCAGCGGTGTATAAATGATCGCCCTAAAGTGTAAAATAAAGAAGTTTGAAATTTTTCGAAATCGACAAAAAATCTCGCTTATTTAAATCGGTAGGTTAAAAATAACTACTCCAATCGATTCCTCTCAGCGAGACGATTCCAGCGGTGTATAAATGATCGCCCTAAAGTGTAAAATAAAGAAGTTTGAAATTTTTCGAAATCGACAAAAAATCTCGCTTATTTAAATCGGTAGGTTAAAAATAACTACTCCAATCGATTCCTCTCAGCGAGACGATTCCAGCGGTGTATAAATTATCGCCCTAAAGTGTAAAATAAAGAAGTTTGAAATTTTTCGAAATCGACAAAAAATCTCGCTTATTTAAATCGGTAGGTTAAAAATAACTACTCCAATCGATTCCTCTCAGCGAGACGATTCCAGCGGTGTATAATTTATCGCCCTAAAGTGTAAAATAAAGAGGTTTGAAATTTTTCGAAATCGACAAAAAATCTCGCTTATTTAAATCGGTAGGTTAAAAATAACTACTCCAATCGATTCCTCTCAGCGAGACGATTCCAGCGGTGTATAAATTATCGCCTTAAAGTGTAAAATAAAGAAGTTTGAAATTTTTCGAAATCGACAAAAAATCTCGCTTATTTAAATCGGAAGGTTAAAAATAACTACTCCAATCGATTCCTCTCGGCGAGACGATTCCAGCGGTGTATAAATTATCGCCCTAAAGTCGTAAATAAAGAAGTTTGAAATTTTTCGAAATCGACAAAAAATCTCGCTTATTTAAATCGGTAGGTTAAAAATAACTACTCCAATCGATTCCTCTCAGCGAGACGATTCCAGCGGTGTATAAATTATCGCCCTAAAGTGTAAAATAAAGAAGTTTGAAATTTTTCGAAATCGACAAAAAATCTCGCTTATTTAAATCGGTAGGTTAAAAATAACTACTCCAATCGATTCCTCTCAGCGAGACGATTCCAGCGGTGTATAAATTATCGCCCTAAAGTGTAAAATAAAGAGGTTTGAAATTTTTCGAAATCGACAAAAAATCTCGCTTATTTAAATCGGTAGGTTAAAAATAACTACTCCAATCGATTCCTCTCAGCGAGACGATTCCAGCGGTGTATAAATGATCGCCCTAAAGTGTAAAATAAAGAAGTTTGAATTTTTTCGAAATCGACAAAAAATCTCGCTTATTTAAATCGGTAGGTTAAAAATAACTACTCCAATCGATTCCTCTCAGCGAGACGATTCCAGCGGTGTATAAATGATCGCCCTAAAGTGTAAAATAAAGAAGTTTGAAATTTTTCGAAATCGACAAAAAATCTCGCTTATTTAAATCGGTAGGTTAAAAATAACTACTCCAATCGATTCCTCTCAGCGAGACGATTCCAGCGGTGTATAAATGATCGCCCTAAAGTGTAAAATAAAGAAGTTTGAAATTTTTCGAAATCGACAAAAAATCTCGCTTATTTAAATCGGTAGGTTAAAAATAACTACTCCAATCGATTCCTCTCAGCGAGACGATTCCAGCGGTGTATAAATTATCGCCCTAAAGTGTAAAATAAAGAAGTTTGAAATTTTTCGAAATCGACAAAAAATCTCGCTTATTTAAATCGGTAGGTTAAAAATAACTACTCCAATCGATTCCTCTCAGCGAGACGATTCCAGCGGTGTATAATTTATCGCCCTAAAGTGTAAAATAAAGAGGTTTGAAATTTTTCGAAATCGACAAAAAATCTCGCTTATTTAAATCGGTAGGTTAAAAATAACTACTCCAATCGATTCCTCTCAGCGAGACGATTCCAGCGGTGTATAAATTATCGCCTTAAAGTGTAAAATAAAGAAGTTTGAAATTTTTCGAAATCGACAAAAAATCTCGCTTATTTAAATCGGAAGGTTAAAAATAACTACTCCAATCGATTCCTCTCGGCGAGACGATTCCAGCGGTGTATAAATTATCGCCCTAAAGTGTAAAATAAAGAAGTTTGAAATTTTTCGAAATCGACAAAAAATCTCGCTTATTTAAATCGGTAGGTTAAAAATAACTACTCCAATCGATTCCTCTCAGCGAGACGATTCCAGCGGTGTATAAATTATCGCCCTAAAGTGTAAAATAAAGAAGTTTGAAATTTTTCGAAATCGACAAAAAATCTCGCTTATTTAAATCGGTAGGTTAAAAATAACTACTCCAATCGATTCCTCTCAGCGAGACGATTCCAGCGGTGTATAAATTATCGCCTTAAAGTGTAAAATAAAGAAGTTTGAAATTTTTCGAAATCGACAAAAAATCTCGCTTATTTAAATCGGAAGGTTAAAAATAACTACTCCAATCGATTCCTCTCGGCGAGACGATTCCAGCGGTGTATAAATTATCGCCCTAAAGTGTAAAATAAAGAAGTTTGAAATTTTTCGAAATCGACAAAAAATCTCGCTTATTTAAATCGGTAGGTTAAAAATAACTACTCCAATCGATTCCTCTCAGCGAGACGATTCCAGCGGTGTATAAATTATCGCCCTAAAGTGTAAAATAAAGAGGTTTGAAATTTTTCGAAATCGACAAAAAATCTCGCTTATTTAAATCGGTAGGTTAAAAATAACTACTCCAATCGATTCCTCTCAGCGAGACGATTCCAGCGGTGTATAAATTATTGCCTTAAAGTGTAAAATAAAGAAGTTTGAAATTTTTCGAAATCGACAAAAAATCTCGCTTATTTAAATCGGAAGGTTAAAAATAACTACTCCAATCGATTCCTCTCGGCGAGACGATTCCAGCGGTGTATAAATTATCGCCCTAAAGTCGTAAATAAAGAAGTTTGAAATTTTTCGAAATCGACAAAAAATCTCGCTTATTTAAATCGGTAGGTTAAAAATAACTACTCCAATCGATTCCTCTCAGCGAGACGATTCCAGCGGTGTATAAATTATCGCCCTAAAGTGTAAAATAAAGAAGTTTGAAATTTTTCGAAATCGACAAAAAATCTCGCTTATTTAAATCGGTAGGTTAAAAATAACTACTCCAATCGATTCCTCTCAGCGAGACGATTCCAGCGGTGTATAAATTATCGCCCTAAAGTGTAAAATAAAGAGGTTTGAAATTTTTCGAAATCGACAAAAAATCTCGCTTATTTAAATCGGTAGGTTAAAAATAACTACTCCAATCGATTCCTCTCAGCGAGACGATTCCAGCGGTGTATAAATTATCGCCTTAAAGTGTAAAATAAAGAAGTTTGAAATTTTTCGAAATCGACAAAAAATCTCGCTTATTTAAATCGGAAGGTTAAAAATAACTACTCCAATCGATTCCTCTCGGCGAGACGATTCCAGCGGTGTATAAATTATCGCCCTAAAGTCGTAAATAAAGAAGTTTGAAATTTTTCGAAATCGACAAAAAATCTCGCTTATTTAAATCGGTAGGTTAAAAATAACTACTCCAATCGATTCCTCTCAGCGAGACGATTCCAGCGGTGTATAAATTATCGCCCTAAAGTGTAAAATAAAGAGGTTTGAAATTTTTCGAAATCGACAAAAAATCTCGCTTATTTAAATCGGAAGGTTAAAAATAACTACTCCAATCGATTCCTCTCAGCGAGACGATTCCAGCGGTGTATAAATTATCGCCCTAAAGTGTAAAATAAAGAAGTTTGAAATTTTTCGAAATCGACAAAAAATCTCGCTTATTTAAATCGGTAGGTTAAAAATAACTACTCCAATCGATTCCTCTCAGCGAGACGATTCCAGCGGTGTATAAATTATCGCCCTAAAGTGTAAAATAAAGAAGTTTGAAATTTTTCGAAATCGACAAAAAATCTCGCTTATTTAAATCGGTAGGTTAAAAATAACTACTCCAATCGATTCCTCTCAGCGAGACGATTCCAGCGGTGTATAAATTATCGCCCTAAAGTCGTAAATAAAGAAGTTTGAAATTTTTCGAAATCGACAAAAAATCTCGCTTATTTAAATCGGAAGGTTAAAAATAACTACTCCAATCGATTCCTCTCGGCGAGACGATTCCAGCGGTGTATAAATTATCGCCCTAAAGTCGTAAATAAAGAAGTTTGAAATTTTTCGAAATCGACAAAAAATCTCGCTTATTTAAATCGGTAGGTTAAAAATAACTACTCCAATCGATTCCTCTCAGCGAGACGATTCCAGCGGTGTATAAATTATCGCCCTAAAGTGTAAAATAAAGAGGTTTGAAATTTTTCGAAATCGACAAAAAATCTCGCTTATTTAAATCGGAAGGTTAAAAATAACTACTCCAATCGATTCCTCTCAGCGAGACGATTCCAGCGGTGTATAAATTATCGCCCTAAAGTGTAAAATAAAGAAGTTTGAAATTTTTCGAAATCGACAAAAAATCTCGCTTATTTAAATCGGTAGGTTAAAAATAACTACTCCAATCGATTCCTCTCAGCGAGACGATTCCAGCGGTGTATAAATTATCGCCCTAAAGTGTAAAATAAAGAAGTTTGAAATTTTTCGAAATCGACAAAAAATCTCGCTTATTTAAATCGGTAGGTTAAAAATAACTGCTCCAATCGATTCCTCTCAGCGAGACGATTCCAGCGGTGTATAAATTATCGCCCTAAAGTGTAAAATAAAGAGGTTTGAAATTTTTCGAAATCGACAAAAAATCTCGCTTATTTAAATCGGTAGGTTAAAAATAACTACTCCAATCGATTCCTCTCGGCGAGACGATTCCAGCGGTGTATAAATTATCGCCCTAAAGTCGTAAATAAAGAAGTTTGAAATTTTTCGAAATCGACAAAAAATCTCGCTTATTTAAATCGGTAGGTTAAAAATAACTACTCCAATCGATTCCTCTCAGCGAGACGATTCCAGCGGTGTATAAATTATCGCCCTAAAGTGTAAAATAAAGAGGTTTGAAATTTTTCGAAATCGACAAAAAATCTCGCTTATTTAAATCGGAAGGTTAAAAATAACTACTCCAATCGATTCCTCTCAGCGAGACGATTCCAGCGGTGTATAAATTATCGCCCTAAAGTGTAAAATAAAGAAGTTTGAAATTTTTCGAAATCGACAAAAAATCTCGCTTATTTAAATCGGTAGGTTAAAAATAACTACTCCAATCGATTCCTCTCAGCGAGACGATTCCAGCGGTGTATAAATTATCGCCCTAAAGTGTAAAATAAAGAAGTTTGAAATTTTTCGAAATCGACAAAAAATCTCGCTTATTTAAATCGGTAGGTTAAAAATAACTACTCCAATCGATTCCTCTCAGCGAGACGATTCCAGCGGTGTATAAATTATCGCCCTAAAGTCGTAAATAAAGAAGTTTGAAATTTTTCGAAATCGACAAAAAATCTCGCTTATTTAAATCGGAAGGTTAAAAATAACTACTCCAATCGATTCCTCTCGGCGAGACGATTCCAGCGGTGTATAAATTATCGCCCTAAAGTCGTAAATAAAGAAGTTTGAAATTTTTCGAAATCGACAAAAAATCTCGCTTATTTAAATCGGTAGGTTAAAAATAACTACTCCAATCGATTCCTCTCAGCGAGACGATTCCAGCGGTGTATAAATTATCGCCCTAAAGTGTAAAATAAAGAGGTTTGAAATTTTTCGAAATCGACAAAAAATCTCGCTTATTTAAATCGGAAGGTTAAAAATAACTACTCCAATCGATTCCTCTCAGCGAGACGATTCCAGCGGTGTATAAATTATCGCCCTAAAGTGTAAAATAAAGAAGTTTGAAATTTTTCGAAATCGACAAAAAATCTCGCTTATTTAAATCGGTAGGTTAAAAATAACTACTCCAATCGATTCCTCTCAGCGAGACGATTCCAGCGGTGTATAAATTATCGCCCTAAAGTGTAAAATAAAGAAGTTTGAAATTTTTCGAAATCGACAAAAAATCTCGCTTATTTAAATCGGTAGGTTAAAAATAACTACTCCAATCGATTCCTCTCAGCGAGACGATTCCAGCGGTGTATAAATTATCGCCCTAAAGTGTAAAATAAAGAAGTTTGAAATTTTTCGAAATCGACAAAAAATCTCGCTTATTTAAATCGGTAGGTTAAAAATAACTACTCCAATCGATTCCTCTCAGCGAGACGATTCCAGCGGTGTATAAATTATCGCCCTAAAGTGTAAAATAAAGAAGTTTGAAATTTTTCGAAATCGACAAAAAATCTCGCTTATTTAAATCGGTAGGTTAAAAATAACTACTCCAATCGATTCCTCTCAGCGAGACGATTCCAGCGGTGTATAAATGATCGCCCTAAAGTGTAAAATAAAGAAGTTTGAAATTTTTCGAAATCGACAAAAAATCTCGCTTATTTAAATCGGAAGGTTAAAAATAACTACTCCAATCGATTCCTCTCGGCGAGACGATTCCAGCGGTGTATAAATTATCGCCCTAAAGTGTAAAATAAAGAAGTTTGAAATTTTTCGAAATCGACAAAAAATCTCGCTTATTTAAATCGGTAGGTTAAAAATAACTACTCCAATCGATTCCTCTCAGCGAGACGATTCCAGCGGTGTATAAATTATCGCCCTAAAGTGTAAAATAAAGAAGTTTGAAATTTTTCGAAATCGACAAAAAATCTCGCTTATTTAAATCGGTAGGTTAAAAATAACTGCTCCAATCGATTCCTCTCAGCGAGACGATTCCAGCGGTGTATAAATTATCGCCCTAAAGTGTAAAATAAAGAGGTTTGAAATTTTTCGAAATCGACAAAAAATCTCGCTTATTTAAATCGGTAGGTTAAAAATAACTACTCCAATCGATTCCTCTCAGCGAGACGATTCCAGCGGTGTATAAATTATCGCCTTAAAGTGTAAAATAAAGAAGTTTGAAATTTTTCGAAATCGACAAAAAATCTCGCTTATTTAAATCGGTAGGTTAAAAATAACTACTCCAATCGATTCCTCTCAGCGAGACGATTCCAGCGGTGTATAAATTATCGCCCTAAAGTGTAAAATAAAGAAGTTTGAAATTTTTCGAAATCGACAAAAAATCTCGCTTATTTAAATCGGAAGGTTAAAAATAACTACTCCAATCGATTCCTCTCAGCGAGACGATTCCGGCGGTGTATAAATTATCGCCTTAAAGTCGTAAATAAAGAAGTTTGAAATTTTTCGAAATCGACAAAAAATCTCACTTATTTAAATCGGTAGGTTAAAAATAACTACTCCAATCGATTCCTCTCAGCGAGACGATTCCAGCGGTGTATAAATTATCGCCCTAAAGTGTAAAATAAAGAAGTTTGAAATTTTTCGAAATCGACAAAAAATCTCGCTTATTTAAATCGGTAGGTTAAAAATAACTACTCCAATCGATTCCTCTCAGCGAGACGATTCCAGCGGTGTATAAATTATCGCCCTAAAGTGTAAAATAAAGAAGTTTGAAATTTTTCGAAATCGACAAAAAATCTCGCTTATTTAAATCGGTAGGTTAAAAATAACTACTCCAATCGATTCCTCTCGGCGAGACGATTCCAGCGGTGTATAAATTATCGCCCTAAAGTGTAAAATAAAGAAGTTTGAAATTTTTCGAAATCGACAAAAAATCTCGCTTATTTAAATCGGTAGGTTAAAAATAACTACTCCAATCGATTCCTCTCAGCGAGACGATTCCAGCGGTGTATAAATTATCGCCCTAAAGTGTAAAATAAAGAAGTTTGAAATTTTTCGAAATCGACAAAAAATCTCGCTTATTTAAATCGGTAGGTTAAAAATAACTACTCCAATCGATTCCTCTCAGCGAGACGATTCCAGCGGTGTATAAATGATCGCCCTAAAGTGTAAAATAAAGAAGTTTGAAATTTTTCGAAATCGACAAAAAATCTCGCTTATTTAAATCGGTAGGTTAAAAATAACTACTCCAATCGATTCCTCTCAGCGAGACGATTCCAGCGGTGTATAAATGATCGCCCTAAAGTGTAAAATAAAGAAGTTTGAAATTTTTCGAAATCGACAAAAAATCTCGCTTATTTAAATCGGTAGGTTAAAAATAACTACTCCAATCGATTCCTCTCAGCGAGACGATTCCAGCGGTGTATAAATGATCGCCCTAAAGTGTAAAATAAAGAAGTTTGAAATTTTTCGAAATCGACAAAAAATCTCGCTTATTTAAATCGGTAGGTTAAAAATAACTGCTCCAATCGATTCCTCTCAGCGAGACGATTCCAGCGGTGTATAAATTATCGCCCTAAAGTGTAAAATAAAGAGGTTTGAAATTTTTCGAAATCGACAAAAAATCTCGCTTATTTAAATCGGTAGGTTAAAAATAACTACTCCAATCGATTCCTCTCAGCGAGACGATTCCAGCGGTGTATAAATTATCGCCTTAAAGTGTAAAATAAAGAAGTTTGAAATTTTTCGAAATCGACAAAAAATCTCGCTTATTTAAATCGGTAGGTTAAAAATAACTACTCCAATCGATTCCTCTCAGCGAGACGATTCCAGCGGTGTATAAATTATCGCCCTAAAGTGTAAAATAAAGAAGTTTGAAATTTTTCGAAATCGACAAAAAATCTCGCTTATTTAAATCGGAAGGTTAAAAATAACTACTCCAATCGATTCCTCTCAGCGAGACGATTCCGGCGGTGTATAAATTATCGCCTTAAAGTCGTAAATAAAGAAGTTTGAAATTTTTCGAAATCGACAAAAAATCTCACTTATTTAAATCGGTAGGTTAAAAATAACTACTCCAATCGATTCCTCTCAGCGAGACGATTCCAGCGGTGTATAAATTATCGCCCTAAAGTGTAAAATAAAGAAGTTTGAAATTTTTCGAAATCGACAAAAAATCTCGCTTATTTAAATCGGTAGGTTAAAAATAACTACTCCAATCGATTCCTCTCAGCGAGACGATTCCAGCGGTGTATAAATTATCGCCCTAAAGTGTAAAATAAAGAAGTTTGAAATTTTTCGAAATCGACAAAAAATCTCGCTTATTTAAATCGGTAGGTTAAAAATAACTACTCCAATCGATTCCTCTCGGCGAGACGATTCCAGCGGTGTATAAATTATCGCCCTAAAGTGTAAAATAAAGAAGTTTGAAATTTTTCGAAATCGACAAAAAATCTCGCTTATTTAAATCGGTAGGTTAAAAATAACTACTCCAATCGATTCCTCTCAGCGAGACGATTCCAGCGGTGTATAAATTATCGCCCTAAAGTGTAAAATAAAGAAGTTTGAAATTTTTCGAAATCGACAAAAAATCTCGCTTATTTAAATCGGTAGGTTAAAAATAACTACTCCAATCGATTCCTCTCAGCGAGACGATTCCAGCGGTGTATAAATGATCGCCCTAAAGTGTAAAATAAAGAAGTTTGAAATTTTTCGAAATCGACAAAAAATCTCGCTTATTTAAATCGGTAGGTTAAAAATAACTACTCCAATCGATTCCTCTCAGCGAGACGATTCCAGCGGTGTATAAATGATCGCCCTAAAGTGTAAAATAAAGAAGTTTGAAATTTTTCGAAATCGACAAAAAATCTCGCTTATTTAAATCGGTAGGTTAAAAATAACTACTCCAATCGATTCCTCTCAGCGAGACGATTCCAGCGGTGTATAAATGATCGCCCTAAAGTGTAAAATAAAGAAGTTTGAAATTTTTCGAAATCGACAAAAAATCTCGCTTATTTAAATCGGTAGGTTAAAAATAACTACTCCAATCGATTCCTCTCAGCGAGACGATTCCAGCGGTGTATAAATTATCGCCCTAAAGTCGTAAATAAAGAAGTTTGAAATTTTTCGAAATCGACAAAAAATCTCGCTTATTTAAATCGGTAGGTTAAAAATAACTACTCCAATCGATTCCTCTCAGCGAGACGATTCCAGCGGTGTATAAATTATCGCCCTAAAGTGTAAAATAAAGAAGTTTGAAATTTTTCGAAATCGACAAAAAATCTCGCTTATTTAAATCGGTAGGTTAAAAATAACTACTCCAATCGATTCCTCTCAGCGAGACGATTCCAGCGGTGTATAAATTATCGCCCTAAAGTCGTAAATAAAGAAGTTTGAAATTTTTCGAAATCGACAAAAAATCTCGCTTATTTAAATCGGTAGGTTAAAAATAACTACTCCAATCGATTCCTCTCGGCGAGACGATTCCAGCGGTGTATAAATTATCGCCCTAAAGTGTAAAATAAAGAAGTTTGAAATTTTTCGAAATCGACAAAAAATCTCGCTTATTTAAATCGGTAGGTTAAAAATAACTACTCCAATCGATTCCTCTCAGCGAGACGATTCCAGCGGTGTATAAATGATCGCCCTAAAGTGTAAAATAAAGAAGTTTGAAATTTTTCGAAATCGACAAAAAATCTCGCTTATTTAAATCGGTAGGTTAAAAATAACTACTCCAATCGATTCCTCTCAGCGAGACGATTCCAGCGGTGTATAAATGATCGCCCTAAAGTGTAAAATAAAGAAGTTTGAAATTTTTCGAAATCGACAAAAAATCTCGCTTATTTAAATCGGTAGGTTAAAAATAACTACTCCAATCGATTCCTCTCAGCGAGACGATTCCAGCGGTGTATAAATTATCGCCCTAAAGTCGTAAATAAAGAAGTTTGAAATTTTTCGAAATCGACAAAAAATCTCGCTTATTTAAATCGGTAGGTTAAAAATAACTACTCCAATCGATTCCTCTCAGCGAGACGATTCCAGCGGTGTATAAATTATCGCCCTAAAGTGTAAAATAAAGAAGTTTGAAATTTTTCGAAATCGACAAAAAATCTCGCTTATTTAAATCGGTAGGTTAAAAATAACTACTCCAATCGATTCCTCTCAGCGAGACGATTCCAGCGGTGTATAAATTATCGCCCTAAAGTCGTAAATAAAGAAGTTTGAAATTTTTCGAAATCGACAAAAAATCTCGCTTATTTAAATCGGTAGGTTAAAAATAACTACTCCAATCGATTCCTCTCGGCGAGACGATTCCAGCGGTGTATAAATTATCGCCCTAAAGTGTAAAATAAAGAAGTTTGAAATTTTTCGAAATCGACAAAAAATCTCGCTTATTTAAATCGGTAGGTTAAAAATAACTACTCCAATCGATTCCTCTCAGCGAGACGATTCCAGCGGTGTATAAATGATCGCCCTAAAGTGTAAAATAAAGAAGTTTGAAATTTTTCGAAATCGACAAAAAATCTCGCTTATTTAAATCGGTAGGTTAAAAATAACTACTCCAATCGATTCCTCTCAGCGAGACGATTCCAGCGGTGTATAAATGATCGCCCTAAAGTGTAAAATAAAGAAGTTTGAAATTTTTCGAAATCGACAAAAAATCTCGCTTATTTAAATCGGTAGGTTAAAAATAACTACTCCAATCGATTCCTCTCAGCGAGACGATTCCAGCGGTGTATAAATTATCGCCCTAAAGTCGTAAATAAAGAAGTTTGAAATTTTTCGAAATCGACAAAAAATCTCGCTTATTTAAATCGGTAGGTTAAAAATAACTACTCCAATCGATTCCTCTCAGCGAGACGATTCCAGCGGTGTATAAATTATCGCCCTAAAGTGTAAAATAAAGAAGTTTGAAATTTTTCGAAATCGACAAAAAATCTCGCTTATTTAAATCGGTAGGTTAAAAATAACTACTCCAATCGATTCCTCTCAGCGAGACGATTCCAGCGGTGTATAAATTATCGCCCTAAAGTCGTAAATAAAGAAGTTTGAAATTTTTCGAAATCGACAAAAAATCTCGCTTATTTAAATCGGTAGGTTAAAAATAACTACTCCAATCGATTCCTCTCAGCGAGACGATTCCAGCGGTGTATAAATTATCGCCCTAAAGTCGTAAATAAAGAAGTTTGAAATTTTTCGAAATCGACAAAAAATCTCGCTTATTTAAATCGGTAGGTTAAAAATAACTACTCCAATCGATTCCTCTCAGCGAGACGATTCCAGCGGTGTATAAATTATCGCCCTAAAGTCGTAAATAAAGAAGTTTGAAATTTTTCGAAATCGACAAAAAATCTCGCTTATTTAAATCGGTAGGTTAAAAATAACTACTCCAATCGATTCCTCTCAGCGAGACGATTCCAGCGGTGTATAAATTATCGCCCTAAAGTCGTAAATAAAGAAGTTTGAAATTTTTCGAAATCGACAAAAAATCTCGCTTATTTAAATCGGTAGGTTAAAAATAACTACTCCAATCGATTCCTCTCAGCGAGACGATTCCAGCGGTGTATAAATTATCGCCCTAAAGTGTAAAATAAAGAAGTTTGAAATTTTTCGAAATCGACAAAAAATCTCGCTTATTTAAATCGGTAGGTTAAAAATAACTACTCCAATCGATTCCTCTCAGCGAGACGATTCCAGCGGTGTATAAATTATCGCCCTAAAGTCGTAAATAAAGAAGTTTGAAATTTTTCGAAATCGACAAAAAATCTCGCTTATTTAAATCGGTAGGTTAAAAATAACTACTCCAATCGATTCCTCTCAGCGAGACGATTCCAGCGGTGTATAAATTATCGCCCTAAAGTGTAAAATAAAGAAGTTTGAAATTTTTCGAAATCGACAAAAAATCTCGCTTATTTAAATCGGCAGTTTAAAAATAACTACTCCAATCGATTCCTCTCAGCGAGACGATTCCAGCGGTGTATAAATTATCGCCCTAAAGTCGTAAATAAAGAAGTTTGAAATTTTTCGAAATCGACAAAAAATCTCGCTTATTTAAATCGGTAGGTTAAAAATAACTACTCCAAT
>CAXAKX010000577.1:32500-45000 GCA_963969525.1 Ontholestes murinus | reverse complement strand
CCGTCGGGCGAGCAGGCCGGGAGACGGGGGTCCGAACGGAAACGGCCCGAAGGCGCCACTCGGTCTCCACCCCGATCCTTAGGCCTGCACCCAACGGGTCGCGACGTCCTACTAGGGGAGAAGTGCACGAGTTCGTCACCCCGAAAACAGAGAGAGGACGGAGCGATCGTCGGACCGAGGTCCGTGACCGTCTCACAAGCGCCCAACACTCCAGAGCAGACGAGACACGCTGAATCTCCCCATTCGACCTTTCGGGTTTCTCAGGTTTACCCCTGAACGGTTTCACGTACTATTGAACTCTCTCTTCAAAGTTCTTTTCAACTTTCCCTCACGGTACTTGTTCGCTATCGGTCTCGTGGTTATATTTAGCCTTAGATGGAGTTTACCACCCACTTAGGGCTGCACTCTCAAGCAACCCGACTCTGAGGAGAGATCCTCCCGCTGTCGACGGCGATCGCTACGGGCCTGGCACCCTCTATGGGTAGTGGCCCCGTTCAAGAAGGACTTGGACGCACCGTACGACCTCGGGATGACGGATCCTCCCTAACACCACATTTCCCGGCGACAACGCGTAAGACGGCCGCGGGATTCGGTGCTGGGCTTTTCCCTGTTCGCTCGCCGCTACTAAGGGAATCCTGGTTAGTTTCTTTTCCACCGCTTAGTAATATGCTTAAATTCAGCGGGTACTCCCACCTGCTCTGAGGTCTGAATCAAATATATGTGTATATATATATGTTAAGAGAGTGTGCGGTGCGGAACGCTCAAACGCGTAAACACACGGTGTACACGCACGGCCAGACGTCCTCAGAATTTCATATACATATATAATATATATATTTTTTCTAGGAAACGACGACCGGTGTTCTCCGCGGACGAACTTGACGACCGTCACATCGCCTCATCTCGAGTGTCTCGAGACGTCGACGACGACGACGATCATCTCGTCTGTACGCCGGTAAGGACGACCTCACCTCTCTCTAGCGTGTGTTAACGCAAGCGAAAACACGGTTCGTTCGTTCGTTTAGTCAAACGACAGTTTTTGATTTAAGAGGACGGATCTTTCGTCGAGACGAAAAACAGCGAACCTCCAATTTGGTCCCGACGTTCCCCACAAACGCACATCACACACACCACGAGCGTTTTTCAGCGCGAAAGTGCCACGGACAGTGCGTTAGAGAACCGGACAGTCTTGGAAATAGAAACGACCCTCAGCCAGGAATGGTCCAGGAACAGTATCCAAGGACCGCAATGTGCGTTCGAAATGTCGATGTTCATGTATCCTGCAGTTCACAATAAGACGCGCAATTAGCTGCGTTCTTCATCGACCCACGAGCCAAGTGATTCACCGTTCAGGGTAGTGTACTAGAGCGTTTTGAGAAACGAGTCAGAGGCGAACCTCCGATCTTGTATTCTACAACACTTGGTGACTGACATTATTAATAATGTGTGTGAAATGTGTGCGTGCACGTTCACCCACTGTCGACAAAATTTTCGCAACGGACAGTTTTCGAGGAGGCGCCGGGCCATACACCTACTACTACTACTAGTGGTGGTGTGTGACTAGCGGCCAGAGTCGTGTATTCCTTGGAATCGTCGTCTCGAATCGCCGAACAAGCGTGCGTTCGTGAGTACACCACTGGCACAGGACCGCCCCGCGCTCTCGGCGCGGTTGGTTATTACACCGGCGATGACCAAGTGTGCGCGCGTGTTTGTGTACAACACTCACCGCTTGTGTCCGGGCGAACGGTACCACTGATACCGGACCACGACTCCGACACATCCCCCAAATACTAACTGCGCATATACTTTTTCTCCAACAGGCGGATACTATTGTGTTTTATCGTCGTAAACAGAAAAATTGTCGACATTTTCGAGAAATAAAGTGTGGCCGGGCGAAATACATTCAAAACCCATTTTACAGTTGAATTTACACAGTGAAGCGTTATAAAACAACCGTAACAAAACCAGGGTGCCCGGAACAAAAACAGATGACGGATCTCGGCAATTCGAGATGCGAACACCCAACGTGTGTTTTCTCGACATATGTCTTCGTACATATCGCACAATGTATTATATTAATATATATATATATATATATATATATATTTTTATATGTAAAAGCAAGGTGACGGATCTCTCGTCGATAAGATACACATACAACGCACATTATTATCGTGTTTGTTGTATTTTCTCGAATCTCGAGATGCGAACACCCAGTGCCACACCGCATCAACAAACATTTCAGATGGCGGGTGACTGAGGACCGCTCGGCCTTCCTACGAGCGGTCCCATGAGACGCAGCACGTGTACGCGTACGTACATCGTCCGTGCTCGTTTTTGTTTGTTTGTTTGTTTGTTTGTTTGTGCCAATATTTATTATTTGTATATGTATATATAATATATATATGTAATATTATCTCTCTGGTGGTTACAATCGGTAGTATATTTTATTTAAAATAAATATGTTTGTTATAACGGATGACGGACCGCGCGCGCGCCCATACAGAATGCATCCGTAGTAAGGCGGCGCGATGCGAGCATCCCTCTCTGGAAGAATGGGATATATACTCCCAAAACTTCAGTGTCTTTTTATGTTTCTTTCAAACAGACGACGGATCAGCCACACGAGTCAACCGAGATCGGATATATCATATCTGGTATGATATCGTCGATCGGTCGGTCAAAACGAGAGAGATGCGAACGTCCGGTTCGTATATAGAGTACACACACAGTGTGTTGTTGTGTGTACAAAAATACAGTGTGAGTAATACGCTTCGACGCATCAGTTCTACGTATATAAATATACGAGTTTTTCAGATGCGAGAAGCCGAACGTCAGATCGTCAGTGTATCTGTTTCGCGTACACACATATATTGTGCGACACAAAAATACGTTAATGATCCTTCCGCAGGTTCACCTACGGAAACCTTGTTACGACTTTTACTTCCTCTAAATGATCAAGTTTGGTCATCTTCCCAGCAACATCGACGAACGTCGAAACGTCACCGAGTACCGGTCCGAAGACCTCACTAAATCATTCAATCGGTAGTAGCGACGGGCGGTGTGTACAAAGGGCAGGGACGTAATCAACGCGAGCTTATGACTCGCGCTTACTGGGAATTCCTCGTTCATGGGGAACAATTGCAAGCCCCAATCCCTAGCACGAAGGAGGTTCAGCGGGTTACCCGGACCTTTCGGCCAGGGAGGACACGCTGTCTCCTTCAGTGTAGCGCGCGTGCGGCCCAGAACATCTAAGGGCATCACAGACCTGTTATTGCTCATTCTCGTGCGGCTAAAAGCCACTTGTCCCTCTAAGAAGAATTGATTGTACGCCGACAGTAAAAATCAAACGAGCGGCACGCACGACCGTTTGCACGACCGTGACGATACCGACGCCGACCTTTGAGATGTCGAAAGTACGCCTAGTTAGCAGTAGAGTCTCGTTCGTTATCGGAATTAACCTGACAGATCACTCCACCAACTAAGAACGGCCATGCACCACCACCCACCGAATCAAGAAAGAGCTCTCAATCTGTCAATCCTTCCGGTGTCTGGGCCTGGTGAGGTTTCCCGTGTTGAGTCAAATTAAGCCGCAGGCTCCACTCCTGGTGGTGCCCTTCCGTCAATTCCTTTAAGTTTCAGCTTTGCAACCATACTTCCCCCGGAACCCAAAAGCTTTGGTTTCCCGGAAGCTGCCCGCCGAGTCATCGGAGGAACGTCGGCGGATCGCTGGCTGGCATCGTTTATGGTTAGAACTAGGGCGGTATCTGATCGCCTTCGAACCTCTAACTTTCGTTCTTGATCAATGAAAACGTTTTTGGCAAATGCTTTCGCTTTAGTCCGTCTTGCGACGATCCAAGAATTTCACCTCTAACGTCGCAATACGAATGCCCCCATCCGTTCCTATTAATCATTACCTCGGGGTTCCGAAAACCAACAAAATAGAACCGAGGTCCTATTCTATTATTCCATGCACTAAGTATTCAGGCGAAGTTTTAGCCTGCTTTAAGCACTCTAATTTGTTCAAAGTAAACGTGCCGGCCCACCTCGACACTCAGTGAAGAGCACCGCGATGGGATTTCAAGTTGAGCCGCCCTCGCGGGCTAAGCTCACCGGCAGGACGTCCCGCGGGCACGCCAGTTGGACACCGCGAGCGATGAACCGGCGGCGCGGGACACAGATTCGACTACGAGCTTTTTAACCGCAACAACTTTAATATACGCTATTGGAGCTGGAATTACCGCGGCTGCTGGCACCAGACTGGCCCTCCAATTGATCCTCGTTAAAAGGTTTAGAGTGTTCTCATTCCGATTACGGGGCCTCGGATGAGTCCCGTATCGTTATTTTTCGTCACTACCTCCCCGTGCCGGGAGTGGGTAATTTGCGCGCCTGCTGCCTTCCTTGGATGTGGTAGCCGTTTCTCAGGCTCCCTCTCCGGAATCGAACCCTGATTCCCCGTTACCCGTTACAACCATGGTAGGCGCAGAACCTACCATCGACAGTTGATAAGGCAGACATTTGAAAGATGCGTCGCCGGTGCGAGACCGTGCGATCAGCAATAAGTTATTCAGATTCACCAAGTTGTACGATGAACGGACTCGCGTCCGACACCGATTGGTTTTGATCTAATAAAAGCGCTCCTTCCGTCTCCGGTCGGAACTCTGTTTGCATGTATTAGCTCTAGAATTACCACAGTTATCCAAGGATAAGTGGTACGATCTAAGGAACCATAACTGATTTAATGAGCCTTTCGCGGTTTCACCTTAATTTGGCTTGTACTGAGACATGCATGGCTTAATCTTTGAGACAAGCATATGACTACTGGCAGGATCAACCAGGGAGCTGTGTTTAGTCGCGCACACTCGAGCGGCGGCGCTTACGCGCGCGCGCGCCCGGTGTAACGACGAGCTCATTTATTTATAATAAAGAGGTGGTTCGAAATTCTGCTCTGCTGAACGGAACATCGCACATATCCCGGTTTACGCGTGCACGGACCCCCGACGTTAACGTGTCACTCCATTGGTATACAGAGCACGCCAGTAAAACACCTATCCCGCCCCTGTGGCGGGGTCAAGACGGTGGACGTGATGCAACTTGTGTAAAAGACACGAAACGCGGGGCGGCGGTTGTGCTACGGCGATATTACGACTAGACGTTCACACATTTATGCAGACCCACGACTTTTTTTGTTTGATAATGCGCCCGGAGACACACACGTGAGCACACGACGGCACATGTACACGAGCACACGGCGGCCGGCCGGCGGTGTGAACACCAAGAATTCGTAATTCTGCTCTCTGCTGAACGGAACATCGCACATATCCCGGTTTACGCGTGCACGGACCCCCGACGTTAACGTGTCACTCCATTGGTATACAGAGCACGCCAGTAAAACACCTATCCCGCCCCTGTGGCGGGGTCAAGACGGTGGACGTGATGCAACTTGTGTAAAAGACACGAAACGCGGGGCGGCGGTTGTGCTACGGCGATATTGCGACTAGACGTTCACACATTTATGCAGACCCACGAATTTTTTTGTTTGATAATGCGCCCGGAGACACACACGTCAGCACACGACGGCACATGTACACGAGCACACGGCGGCCGGCCGGCGGTGTGAACACCAAGAATAGGAGTGGAGAGACTCTCGGTCCACACAACTCCGAAATGCATCAATATATCATATATATGGCATGAGAGAGAAGAGAAATTTTATAAATTTCACATCTCGCCAAGGCTTACACACACTACAAAAAACATCATTGTTCGTTAGATTGAAAATCATCGTCTCGGCCAAGGGGACCACGCGCTCGGGTCCCCCGAACGTCTGACTTTATGATGATATATATATTTCAATCAACATAAGTTTTCATTCTCGCTCGGAATTCGGTGAGATATTGCATTTGAATTTTCACGGAGTTTTTACGCACCGCTACTTTAAAAATATTACATGTTCAGTCTACATGTTGCTCGCATAAGGGCCATACGCATAAACGAATATACGAAATGGGTCCCGCGAACGTGCTATTCGGACAGGTTCAAACTACCTGTTAGAGTTTTCAACACCGAACTGTCCGGACACGGCGAGGCCGTGATTTTATATTCAACAGACGGTATATATATATGGTGGGTGAGAGACAAGAAAAAAATTTCCTCGGGCGGCAACTGATTTCTCGCGTCTCGTTTTATTAAAACATCGAACTGTCCAGACACGGCGAGGCCGTGATTTTATTTTCAACAGACGATAATAACACGATGATGATATATATTTATATATGTAGTAAAATACGGGGAACGATTTTTGTATGAGGCACAACCGACACACAAACCACACACATCTTATTATATATTATAATAGAGTAGCAGATTGGTGCAACACTGAGACCTCGGCGTTCCCCCAAACAAGAGATAAAACTAAAAACACGCCGGCCGACTTATTACACGTAACGTATATAATGGCATTACACTACTACACTGGTGTTGTTGTGTCGCCCGTTGCCGTGTGTCGTCGCCCGCCGTTGTTCCTCGTTCGTCTCTCCGGTTTCGTCGTCGTTTTATTAAATACATCGAACTGTCCAGACACGTGAGGCCGTGATTTTATTTTCAACAGACGATGATGATATTTTATGTGTATTAATATGATGGGGAACGATTATATGAGGCACACCGAACACGCAAAACCACACACATCTTCTTATTATATATTATATATAATACTAGAGAAGTAGCAGCTTGGTGAACACACTGAGACCTCGCGTTCCCCCACAAGAGATAAAAACTAAAAACACGCCGGCCGACTTATTACACGTAACGTATATAATGGCATTACACTACTACACTGGTGTTGTTGTGTCGCCCGTTGCCGTGTGTCGTCGCCCGCCGTTGTTCGTCGTTCGTCTCTCCGGTTCGTCGTCGTTTTATTAAATACATCGAACTGTCCAGACACGTGAGGCCGTGATTTTATTTTCAACAGACGATGATGATATTTTATGTGTATTAATATGATGGGGAACGATTATATGAGGCACACCGAACACGCAAAACCACACACATCTTCTTATTATATATTATATATAATACTAGAGAAGTAGCAGCTTGGTGAACACACTGAGACCTCGCGTTCCCCCACAAGAGATAAAAACTAAAAACACGCCGGCCGACTTATTACACGTAACGTATATAATGGCATTACACTACACTGGTTGTTGTGTCGTCGCCCGTTGCCGTGTGTCGTCGCCCGCCGTTGTTCGTCGTTCGTCTCTCCGGTTCGTCGTCGTTTTATATTATAAATACATCGAACTGTCCAGACACGTGAGGCCGTGATTTTATTTTCAACAGACGATGATGATATTTTATGTGTTTTAATATGATGGGGAACGATTATATGAGGCACACCGAACACGCAAAACCACACACATCTTCTTATTATATATTATATATAATACTAGAGAAGTAGCAGCTTGGTGAACACACTGAGACCTCGCGTTCCCCCACAAGAGATAAAAACTAAAAACACGCCGGCCGACTTATTACACGTAACGTATATAATGGCATTACACTACACTGGTTGTTGTGTCGTCGCCCGTTGCCGTGTGTCGTCGCCCGCCGTTGTTCGTCGTTCGTCTCTCCGTCCGTCGCATAGGGCAAAAATTTGTTAAAAATTTTATTTTACCCATGCGACGGTTTATTAAAGCCAAAAGGATATTTATTTCGGCGTTTCTTTGCGATATATATACATATACTGCTCGCCTGGTCGTTCTTTTTCAATCTTCCACTTTTCACCCGAACGACCTGCACCACCCATATAGCTGTTTGATGCATATTTGTACAGAATAACGGCGAGAAATTAAATTTTTATTTTTCCACCTAGCGCTGCCCGAAAATATCATTTGTGTGTGAAACAAGACGAAACGAAGCGTAATACTCGACTTTATTTGCGTAAATCGAAAATTCGCTCATCGCACCGTGCACCACCATATATATGTCTCTCGCACACAGGTACCGAATAACGCTTTCGGCATCGTGCGCACCGACCGACCGCCGCATTTAAGTTTTTCGCACGCCCGTACCGAATAACGCTTTTAGCATCGTGCGCGCCGACCGACCGACCGACCGACCGCCTCATATATATGTTTCTCGTACATAGGTATCGAATAACGGCAGAAATTATTTTTATTTTATTAAAATAAAATTTTCGTTAATTCGCTTACTCGATACGAAAGGACACATCGGCGAGTGGAAATAAAGCGGACCGAAGTTAAAACGTTCGACATTAGGTTTTTCGCACACCGGTACCGAATAACGCTTTCGACCTGCACCGCCCATACAGCTGTTTGATGCATATTTGTACAGAATAACGGCGAGAAATTTTATTTTTATTTTTCCACTTAGCACTGCCCGAAAATATCATTTGTGTGTGAAACAAGACGAAACGAAGCGTAATACTCGACTTTATTTGCGTAAAATGAAAATTCGCTCATCGCACCGTGCACCACCATATATATATATGTCTCTCGCACACAGGTACCGAATAACGCTCTCGGCATCGTGCACACCGACCGACCGCCGCATATAAGTTTTTCGCCCGCCCGTACCGAATAACGCTTTTAGCATCGTGCACACCGACCGACCGCCTCATATATATGTTTTTCGTACACAGGTACCGAATAACGGCAGAAATTATTTTTATTATATTAAAATAAAATTTTCGTCAATTCGCTTATTCGCACCGACCGACCGCCTAATATATATGTTTTTCGTACACAGGTACCGAATAACGGCAGAAATTATTTTTATTTTAATAAAATAAAATTTTCGTCAATTCGCTTATTCGCACCGACCGACCGCCTCATATATATGTTTTTCGTACACAGGTACCGAATAACGGCAGAAATTATTTTTATTTTAATAAAATAAAATTTTCGTCAATTCGCTTATTCGCACCGACCGACCGCCTCATATATACGTTTTTCGTACACAGGTACCGAATAACGGCAGAAATTATTTTTATTTTAATAAAATAAAATTTTCGTTAATTCGCTTACACGATGCGAAAGGACAGATCGGCGAGTGGAAATAAAGCGGACCGAAGTGAAAACGTTCGACTTTAGGTTTTTCGCACACAGGTACCGAATAACGCTTTTAGCATCGTGCACACCGACCGACCGCCGCGTACAATTATTTCGCACGCCCGTACCGAATAACGCTTTTGGCATCGTGCACACCGACCGACCGCCTCACATATATATTTTTCGTACATAGGTACCGAATAACGGCAGAAATTATTTTTATTTTAATAAAATAAAATTTTCGTCAATTCGCTTATTCGCACCGACCGACCGCCTCATATATATGTTTTTCGTACACAGGTACCGAATAACGGCAGAAATTATTTTTATTTTCATAAAATAAAATTTTCGTTAATTCGCTTACACGATGCGAAAGGACAGATCGGCGAGTGGAAATAAAGCGGACCGAAGTGAAAACGTTCGACTTTAGGTTTTTCGCACACAGGTACCGAATAACGCTTTTAGCATCGTGCACACCGACCGACCGCCGCGTACAATTATTTCGCACGCCCGTACCGAATAACGCTTTTGGCATCGTGCACACCGACCGACCGCCTCACATATATATTTTTCGTACATAGGTACGGAATAACGGCAGAAATTATTTTTATTTTATTAAAATAAAATTTTCGTCAATTCGCTTATTCGCACCGACCGACCGCCTCATATATATGTTTTTCGTACACAGGTACCGAATAACGGCAGAAATTATTTTTATTATATTAAAATAAAATTTTCGTCAATTCGCTTATTCGCACCGACCGACCGCCTCATATATATGTTTTTCGTACACAGGTACCGAATAACGGCAGAAATTATTTTTATTTTAATAAAATAAAATTTTCGTTAATTCGCTTACGCGATGCGAAAGGACAGATCGGCGAGTGGAAATAAAGCGGGCCGAAGTGAAAACGTTCGACTTTAGGTTTTTCGCACACAGGTACCGAATAACGCTTTTAGCATCGTGCACACCGACCGACCGCCGCGTACAATTATTTCGCACGCCCGTACCGAATAACGCTTTTGGCATCGTGCACACCGACCGACCGCCTCACATATATATTTTTCGTACATAGGTACGGAATAACGGCAGAAATTATTTTTATTTTATTAAAATAAAATTTTCGTTAATTCGCTTACGCGATTCGAAAGGACAGATCGGCGAGTGGAAATAAAGCGGACCGAAGTGAAAACGTTCGACTTTAGGTTTTTCGCACACAGGTACCGAATAACGCTTTTAGCATCGTGCACACCGACCGACCGCCGCGTACAATTATTTCGCACGCCCGTACCGAATAACGCTTTTGGCATCGTGCACACCGACCGACCGCCTCACATATATATTTTTCGTACATAGGTACGGAATAACGGCAGAAATTATTTTTATTTTATTAAAATAAAATTTTCGTTAATTCGCTTACGCGATGCGAAAGGACAGATCGGCGAGTGGAAATAAAGCGGACCGAAGTGAAAACGTTCGACTTTAGGTTTTTCGCACACAGGTACCGAATAACGCTTTTAGCATCGTGCACACCGACCGACCGCCGCGTACAATTATTTCGCACGCCCGTACCGAATAACGCTTTTGGCATCGTGCACACCGACCGACCGCCTCACATATATATTTTTCGTACATAGGTACGGAATAACGGCAGAAATTATTTTTATTTTATTAAAATAGAATTTTCGTTAATTCGCTTACGCGATGCGAAAGGACAGATCGGCGAGTGGAAATAAAGCGGACCGAAGTCAAAACTTTCGACTTTAGGTTTTTCGCACACAGGTACCGAGTAACGCTTTTAGCATCGTGCACACCGACCGACCGCCGCGTACAATTATTTCGCACGCCCGTACCGAATAACGCTTTTGGCATCGTGCACACCGACCGACCGCCTCACATATATATTTTTCGTACACATGTACAGAATAACGGCAGAAATTATTTTTATTTTATTAAAATAAAATTTTCGTTAATTCGCTTACGCGATACGAAAGGACACATCGACGAGCGGAAATAAATGTGAACCGTGGTAAAAATTTCGTAATTATTTCGTGTCGATCGAAATTTCGCTTTTCGCACCGTGCACACCGACCGACCGCCACACCGGTACAGAATGACTGTCGAAATTTCTTTTATCATTCGATAATATAATATTCGTTCGTTCGCTCGCTCGCAGGAAACGTAAGGAAAAAAGATCGACGAGCGGAAATTAATTGCGAACCGTGGTAAAAGTTTCGAAATTATTTCTTGTCGAAATTATTTTTATAATATTAAAATATAATATGCGTTAATTCGCTTACGCGATACGAAAGGACACATCGACGAGCGGAAATAAATGCGAACCGTGGTAAAAATTTCGTAATTATTTCGTGTCGATCGAAATTTCGCTTTTCGCACCGTGCACACCGACCGACCGCCACACCGGTACAGAATGACTGTCGAAATTTCTTTTATCATTCGATAATATAATATTCGTTCGTTCGTTCGTTCGTTCGCTCGCACGAAACGTAAGGAAAAAAGATCGACGAGCGGAAATAAATTGCGAACCGTGGTAAAAGTTTCGAAATTATTTCGAAATTATTTCTTGTCGAAATTTCGGTTTTAGCTCCGTGCACACCGACCGACCGACCGCCACATATAGGTTTTTCGTACATAGGTACCGAATAACGGCAGAAATTATTTTTATTATATTAAAATATAATATTCGTTAATTCGCTTACGCGATACGAAAGGACACATCGACGAGCGGAAATAAATGCGAACCGTGGTAAAAATTTCGAAATTATTTCGTGTCGATCGAAATTTCGCTTTTAGCATCGTGCACATCGACCCACCGGCCGCCACATATAGGTCAATCGCACACCGGTACCGGATGACTGTCGAAAGTTCTTTTACTATACGATAATATAAAATTCGTCCATTCGCTCGTTCGAAACGAAAGGAAACATTGGTGGTAAGTGTGAAAATTGCGAAATTTAACCACCACTCACGCCTTATTTAACATACATTCGTTACGGATATGGGTACAGAAAAACGGTAATTAATTATATCACTTTACGTACCGAATAGCGGCCGCAAATGTGATCCCTATTCGTGTACCGAATAACGGCCGCAGATGTGATGCCTATTCGTGTACCGAATAACGGCCGCAGATCTGATGTCCATTCGTGTACAGAATAACGCCCATCGATCATTTAAAAAAAAATATCGTTTATCCATTGTAATTTTTACCAGCAGCATTATTATTATATATCATCATATCATCAATTAATATTTTTATTTATTATTTATATTATTGTTATTTTATGTTTAACTGCTGTGGCTGAATAAAACTGGTATGATGATGGATGAAATAAATATTTTATTAATTTATTAACATTTTTCGTTCGTAATAATTTTGAGAACACCCACATTATTTTTGTTAAAAAAAA
>CAXAKX010000577.1:12500-30000 GCA_963969525.1 Ontholestes murinus | reverse complement strand
GGACGGACCTCAGGCGCTCCGCGATCTTCTCCCAACACCAGAGGTGGCCTAGGACCATGCGGCGCTGCGTCCGTAGGTGCTCACCTCTTTGTGTCCAGGCCTCACCCGGGCTAATGCCCCGCCGGATATTGGTCCATGAACACCGGCCCATGGGACGACTGCTGATGTTAGCCAGCTTTTGCCATTGACACCCGCGTCCTGGCTGCGTGTAGACGCGGGTCCGTACGGTCGATCCAATACTGTTTAGTGAAAAGCGGCACCACCACGACAAGGTACAGTATCAGTCTTGGTCAACGGTAGTCCACCGAGATGGACCGGACCGCTAACCCTTCCCCGAAGGGACGGCCGGCTTGCGCCGGGGATTATCCTATGACTCTCCCTTAAGAGAGTCATAGTTACTCCCGCCGTTTACCCGCGCTTGCTTAAATTTCTTCACGTTGACATTCAGAGCACTGGGCAGAAATCACATTGCGTCAACACCCGCTTGGGCCATCGCAATGCTTTGTTTTAATTAGACAGTCGGATTCCCCAAGTCCGTGCCAGTTCTGAGCTGACCGTTGAATGGCGGCCGAAGAGGACACCGGCACACGCACGCCAGCAGCAGAGCCACCGAGTGCGCACGCGCGGGCCTCGCAGCAAGGAAGTTCCGCGGGAGGCCAAGGCACGGGACCGAGCTCGGATCGGCGCGCGCTAACGCACGCGTCCCCTCGCCCAGGCCCGGCACGTCAGCCAGGACCCGCTTCCCGACCAAGCCCGACACGCCCCGGTCCTCAGAGCCAATCCTTATCCCGAAGTTACGGATCCAATTTGCCGACTTCCCTTACCTACATTATTCTATCGACTAGAGGCTGTTCACCTTGGAGACCTGCTGCGGATATGGGTACGAACCGGCAGGATACTCGACGTGGCCCTCTCCTGGATTTTCAAGGTCCGAGGGGAAGATCCGGACACCGCCGCAACTGCGGTGCTCTTCGCGTTCCAAACCATATCTCCCTGCTAGAGGATTCCATGGAACTCGAACGCTCATACAGAAAAGAAAACTCTTTCCGGATCTCCCGACGGCGTCTCCAGGTCTTTTTGGGTTGCCCCGACGAACTCTCTTGCGAGGGCACGACTTATTAACGGTTCCGCTGCCGGGTTCCGGAATAGGAACCGGATTCCCTTTCGCCCGTTGGGTGTGATTTTTATCAACAATGTAACAAATATATGTTTATAAAATGTCATCGCCATTGAGATACACCAACATCAACATCGGCTTTCGCCTAGGGCTTAGGATCGACTGACTCGTGTGCAACGGCTGTTCACACGAAACCCTTCTCCACGTCAGTCCTCCAGGGCCTCGCTGGAGTATTTGCTACTACCACCAAGATCTGCACCGACGGCGGCTCCAGACGGGCCCACGCCCAATCCTTCTGCGCACACCGCCGCGACCCTCCTACTCGTCAGGGCTTCATGGCCGGCCACTACGAGTAGTGGCCGTACACCGCACATGCCGCTGACGGTCGAGTATAAGCATAACGCTTTAGCGCCATCCATTTTCAGGGCTAGTAACTTCGTCAGGTGAGTTGTTACACACTCCTTGGCGGATTCCGACTTCCATGGCCACCGTCCTGATGTCTTAAGTTACCTCAGCGGATGCGGCACTAATTATTGCGGACTTAATTCCAATAGAGGAAAAAATTAGGGAAACAAGCTCACGATGGCGGACGCGAAACTCAGGACAATTAGATCGCGGCGACGAAATAGTATTAATAGAACAGAGAGGGCATTCAAGTAGGCATCCAGCTGAGAATCGCGGAATAGATTTTAACGTAGTAGACGCGGAATTCGAAGCGGAAAACGCAATTTTTACAGACGGGTCAAAAACGGAACATGGCATCGGCGCGGCCATTGCGGTATATAAACTGGGCGCGGAAAGGGACTTTTTAAAACTTAAATTGGGTAATAAATGCACAGTCTTCCAGAGTGAATTAGTTGCAATTAGGGCCGCGGTCGAATATATAAAACAAAAAGAGAACGGTGTGTGGCACGTTATATCCGACTCTAAGGCTGCACTTCATGCACTTAGATCAATGCGGAAACCAACGGAATTAATGTTAGAAATAGACCGATTAATAAGGGAAGCGCGGGGAAAAACAATTAGGTTTCACTGGACGCGAGCGCACGTAGGAAACGAGGGAAACGAGAGGGCAGATAAACTTGCGAAAGAAGCCACGAGGGAAACAGTTTTGAACGTCTACGATAGAGCACCGTTCTCATACGCGAAACGATTAATTAGAGGCGACGCGAGAGTCAGGTGGAATAACGGATGGGCAAACTCGGTTAACGGGCGGGTTACATTCAATTTTATTAAATCGGTAAACGAAAGGCGGGAAATCTTAGTGAAAATAACACCAGAAATGACTCAATTAATGACAGGACATGGAAACTTTGGGAAATTTCTTAAACAGATAGGTAAAGTAGAATTAGAAGACTGTGAATGCGGTAACGGGGTTGATAGCGCGGAACATGTTATGTTCTCCTGCTCGTTTACGCAGGAGCAACGAGATCGGGCACACGTTGAGCTCGTCTCGGCTGGACTAGGATGGCCAGCTAACTACGGAGAGCTGGTCAATATTAGGCGCGAAAATAAATTCTGGGACGTGTTTAAATTATTTGCGGGTTCAATAGAGTCATTGAAAACGGGCTAAATTTTATACATGCTTTTGTGAGAATTATCTGAGCGTGCTCATATGAAGCAGAATCACTTCAATACCGGCGGAAAACCAAAACACGGTGATGAACGGGCAGCGCGCGGGATACCACTTTCCACACTGAAGAAAGAAGAGGACCACAAAGAAGAGGACGCATCATCGCAGAAGAGGATCGTACTTCGTAGAAGAGGACAAGAGGACCCATCTTCGCAGAAGAAAAGAAGAGGACACATCGTCGCAGAAGAGGAGCGTCACGAAGAAAGAAGAAAGAAGAAAGAAGAGAACACACCAAGGAGGCTGCGACATCGCAGAAGTGGACTATTCGTCGTAGAAGAGGACAAGAGGACTCATCGTCGCAGAAGAGCAGAAGAGGACCAGTGATGAGAAGAGATAGAAGAAAGAAGAACGGCTAAATTGATTTTAATGTATTTATGTGTTTTGCGGGAGAGGGTGAAATAAATTCTATATATTGAGGGGGTGTTTTATTATGGATGTTTTATACGGGGAATTTGTACTGGGCGGAATAAAGATTTAAAAAACGAGGGATATTTATTTTACCTATTCTTTAAACTGCGGGAGGGTAGATTTAAGTTAGTTTTAAGTTAAGAATAAGCTATACATAATGTAATGCTTTATAAATAAATAATGTCTTAAGTTACCAACACCTTTCATGGTATCCCATAAGCGTTAATTTAGGCGCTTTAACTCGACGTTTGGTTCATCCCACAGCGCCAGTTCTGCTTACCAAAAGTGGCCCACTTGGCACTCTGATCCGATCTCGCGGCTTCATCGTTTGAGCAAGCCGGAGAT
Source organism: Ontholestes murinus (assembly GCA_963969525.1). NCBI lineage: Eukaryota > Metazoa > Arthropoda > Insecta > Coleoptera > Staphylinidae > Ontholestes > Ontholestes murinus. Next base: position 26,497 of record CAXAKX010000577.1, on the reverse strand, counting down.
CTCACCCATTTAAAGTTTGAGAATAGGTTGAGGTCGTTTCGACCCCAATGCCTCTAATCATTCGCTTTACCGGATGAGACTCGCTCACCGGAGCGCCAGCTATCCTGAGGGAAACTTCGGAGGGAACCAGCTACTAGATAGTTCGATTGGTCTTTCGCCCCTATACCCAGTTCCGACGATCGATTTGCACGTCAGAATCGCTACGGACCTCCATCAGGGTTTCCCCTGACTTCGTCCTGACCAGGCATAGTTCACCATCTTTCGGGTCCCAGCATGTACGCTCTTGGTGCGCCTCAGCTCGCAATGAGCACGAGACGCCCCGGGAGTGCAGCGCGGGATCGTAGTCCCGCACGTCTTCCCTAGGCACGCGCTAGGCACGGCCTTCACTTTCATTACGCCTTTAGGTTTCGCTAAGTCCCAATGACTCGCGAACATGCTAGACTCCTTGGTCCGTGTTTCAAGACGGGTCCTGAAAGTACCCAAAGCTAAAGCGTCGCCGACGGGCGTATAAACGGAGTCTGTCCGAGGACACCGTCGCCAGCAGTCGAACGGGTCCGGCGGAGTCGAGGCACGAGTCCCCAGACGCCCACCAGATATCCGCAAGCACTTGCGACGGGCCGGACGCGAATTAAGTATCGCGGCCCCGCGCCACTGCTATACCGTCGGGCGAGCAGGCCGGGAGACGGGGGTCCGAACGGAAACGGCCCGAAGGCGCCACTCGGTCTCCACCCCGATCCTTAGGCCTGCACCCAACGGGTCGCGACGTCCTACTAGGGGAGAAGTGCACGAGTTCGTCACCCCGAAAACAGAGAGAGGACGGAGCGATCGTCGGACCGAGGTCCGTGACCGTCTCACAAGCGCCCAACACTCCAGAGCAGACGAGACACGCTGAATCTCCCCATTCGACCTTTCGGGTTTCTCAGGTTTACCCCTGAACGGTTTCACGTACTATTGAACTCTCTCTTCAAAGTTCTTTTCAACTTTCCCTCACGGTACTTGTTCGCTATCGGTCTCGTGGTTATATTTAGCCTTAGATGGAGTTTACCACCCACTTAGGGCTGCACTCTCAAGCAACCCGACTCTGAGGAGAGATCCTCCCGCTGTCGACGGCGATCGCTACGGGCCTGGCACCCTCTATGGGTAGTGGCCCCGTTCAAGAAGGACTTGGACGCACCGTACACCTCGGGATGACGGATCCTCCCTAACACCACATTTCCCGGCGACAACGCGTAAGACGGCCGCGGGATTCGGTGCTGGGCTTTTCCCTGTTCGCTCGCCGCTACTAAGGGAATCCTGGTTAGTTTCTTTTCCACCGCTTGGTAATATGCTTAAATTCAGCGGGTACTCCCACCTGCTCTGAGGTCTGAATCAAATATATGTGTATATATATTATGTTAAGAGAGTGTGCGGTGCGGAACGCTCAAACGCGTAAACACACGGTGTACACGCACGGAAATTCCTCAGAATTTCATATACATATATAATATATATATTTTTTCTAGGAAACGACGACCGGTGTTCTCCGCGGACGAACTTGACGACCGTCACATCGCCTCATCTCGAGTGTCTCGAGACGTCGACGACGACGACGATCATCTCGTCTGTACGCCGGTAAGGACGACCTCACCTCTCTCTAGCGTGTGTTAACGCAAGCGAAAACACGGTTCGTTCGTTCGTTTAGTCAAACGACAGTTTTTGATTTAAGAGGACGGATCTTTCGTCGAGACGAAAAACAGCGAACCTCCAATTTGGTCCCGACGTTCCCCACAAACGCACATCACACACACCACGAGCGTTTTTCAGCGCGAAAGTGCCACGGACAGTGCGTTAGAGAACCGGACAGTCTTGGAAATAGAAACGACCCTCAGCCAGGAATGGTCCAGGAACAGTATCCAAGGACCGCAATGTGCGTTCGAAATGTCGATGTTCATGTATCCTGCAGTTCACAATAAGACGCGCAATTAGCTGCGTTCTTCATCGACCCACGAGCCAAGTGATTCACCGTTCAGGGTAGTGTACTAGAGCGTTTTGAGAAACGAGTCAGAGGCGAACCTCCGATCTTGTATTCTACAACACTTGGTGACTGACATTATTAATAATGTGTGTGAAATGTGTGCGTGCACGTTCACCCACTGTCGACAAAATTTTCGCAACGGACAGTTTTCGAGGAGGCGCCGGGCCATACACCTACTACTACTACTAGTGGTGGTGTGTGACTAGCGGCCAGAGTCGTGTATTCCTTGGAATCGTCGTCTCGAATCGCCGAACAAGCGTGCGTTCGTGAGTACACCACTGGCACAGGACCGCCCCGCGCTCTCGGCGCGGTTGGTTATTACACCGGCGATGACCAAGTGTGCGCGCGTGTGTTTGTGTACAACACTCACCGCTTGTGTCCGGGCGAACGGTACCACTGATACCGGACCACGACTCCGACACATCCCCCAAATACTAACTGCGCATATACTTTTTCTCCAACAGGCGGATACTATTGTGTTTTATCGTCGTAAACAGAAAAATTGTCGACATTTTCGAGAAATAAAGTGTGGCCGGGCGAAATACATTCAAAACCCATTTTACAGTTGAATTTACACAGTGAAGCGTTATAAAACAACCGTAACAAAACCAGGGTGCCCGGAACAAAAACAGATGACGGATCTCGGCAATTCGAGATGCGAACACCCAACGTGTGTTTTCTCGACATATGTCTTCGTACATATCGCACAATGTATTATATTAATATATATATATATATATATATATATATGTATATTTATATGTAAAAGCAAGGTGACGGATCTCTCGTCGATAAGATACACATACAACGCACATTATTATCGTGTTTGTTGTATTTTCTCGAATCTCGAGATGCGAACACCCAGTGCCACACCGCATCAACAAACATTTCAGATGGCGGGTGACTGAGGACCGCTCGGCCTTCCTACGAGCGGTCCCATGACGCAGCACGTGTACGCGTACGTACATCGTCCGTGCTCGTTTTTGTTTGTTTGTTTGTTTGTTTGTGCCAATATTTATTATTTGTATATGTATATATAATATATATATGTAATATTATCTCTCTGGTGGTTACAATCGGTAGTATATTTTATTTAAAATAAATATGTTTGTTATAACGGATGACGGACCGCGCGCGCGCCCATACAGAATGCATCCGTAGTAAGGCGGCGCGATGCGAGCATCCCTCTCTGGAAGAATGGGATATATACTCCCAAAACTTCAGTGTCTTTTTATGTTTCTGTCAACAGACGACGGATCAGCCACACGAGTCAACCGAGATCGGATATATCATATCTGGTATGATATCGTCGATCGGTCGGTCAAAACGAGAGAGATGCGAACGTCCGGTTCGTATATAGAGTACACACACACACACACACACATTGGTGTGTTTTTGTGTGTACAAAAATACAGTGTGAGTAATACGCTTCGACGCATCAGTTCTACGTATATAAATATACGAGTTTTTCAGATGCGAGAAGCCGAACGTCAGATCGTCAGTGTATCTGTTTCGCGTACACACATATATTGTGCGACACAAAAATACGTTAATGATCCTTCCGCAGGTTCACCTACGGAAACCTTGTTACGACTTTTACTTCCTCTAAATGATCAAGTTTGGTCATCTTCCCAGCAACATCGACGAACGTCGAAACGTCACCGAGTACCGGTCCGAAGACCTCACTAAATCATTCAATCGGTAGTAGCGACGGGCGGTGTGTACAAAGGGCAGGGACGTAATCAACGCGAGCTTATGACTCGCGCTTACTGGGAATTCCTCGTTCATGGGGAACAATTGCAAGCCCCAATCCCTAGCACGAAGGAGGTTCAGCGGGTTACCCGGACCTTTCGGCCAGGGAGGACACGCTGTCTCCTTCAGTGTAGCGCGCGTGCGGCCCAGAACATCTAAGGGCATCACAGACCTGTTATTGCTCATTCTCGTGCGGCTAAAAGCCACTTGTCCCTCTAAGAAGAATTGATTGTACGCCGACAGTAAAAATCAAACGAGCGGCACGCACGACCGTTTGCACGACCGTGACGATACCGACGCCGACCTTTGAGATGTCGAAAGTACGCCTAGTTAGCAGGCTAGAGTCTCGTTCGTTATCGGAATTAACCTGACAGATCACTCCACCAACTAAGAACGGCCATGCACCACCACCCACCGAATCAAGAAAGAGCTCTCAATCTGTCAATCCTTCCGGTGGGAAGCTTTGGTTTCCCAAAAGCTTTGGTTTCCCGGAAGCTGCCCGCCGAGTCATCGGAGGAACGTCGGCGGATCGCTGGCTGGCATCGTTTATGGTTAGAACTAGGGCGGTATCTGATCGCCTTCGAACCTCTAACTTTCGTTCTTGATCAATGGAAACGTTTTTGGCAAATGCTTTCGCTTTAGTCCGTCTTGCGACGATCCAAGAATTTCACCTCTAACGTCGCAATACGAATGCCCCCATCCGTTCCTATTAATCATTACCTCGGGGTTCCGAAAACCAACAAAATAGAACCGAGGTCCTATTCTATTATTCCATGCACTAAGTATTCAGGCGAAGTTTTAGCCTGCTTTAAGCACTCTAATTTGTTCAAAGTAAACGTGCCGGCCCACCTCGACACTCAGTGAAGAGCACCGCGATGGGATTTCAAGTTGAGCCGCCCTCGCGGGCTAAGCTCACCGGCAGGACGTCCCGCGGGCACGCCAGTTGGACACCGCGAGCGATGAACCGGCGGCGCGGGACACAGATTCGACTACGAGCTTTTTAACCGCAACAACTTTAATATACGCTATTGGAGCTGGAATTACCGCGGCTGCTGGCACCAGACTGGCCCTCCAATTGATCCTCGTTAAAAGGTTTAGAGTGTTCTCATTCCGATTACGGGGCCTCGGATGAGTCCCGTATCGTTATTTTTCGTCACTACCTCCCCGTGCCGGGAGTGGGTAATTTGCGCGCCTGCTGCCTTCCTTGGATGTGGTAGCCGTTTCTCAGGCTCCCTCTCCGGAATCGAACCCTGATTCCCCGTTACCCGTTACAACCATGGTAGGCGCAGAACCTACCATCGACAGTTGATAAGGCAGACATTTGAAAGATGCGTCGCCGGTGCGAGACCGTGCGATCAGCAATAAGTTATTCAGATTCACCAAGTTGTACGATGAACGGACTCGCGTCCGACACCGATTGGTTTTGATCTAATAAAAGCGCTCCTTCCGTCTCCGGTCGGAACTCTGTTTGCATGTATTAGCTCTAGAATTACCACAGTTATCCAAGGATAAGTGGTACGATCTAAGGAACCATAACTGATTTAATGAGCCTTTCGCGGTTTCACCTTAATTTGGCTTGTACTGAGACATGCATGGCTTAATCTTTGAGACAAGCATATGACTACTGGCAGGATCAACCAGGGAGCTGTGTTTAGTCGCGCACACTCGAGCGGCGGCGCTTACGCGCGCGCGCGCCCGGTGTAACGACGAGCTCATTTATTTATACATAAAGAGGTGGTTCGAAATTCTGCTCTGCTGAACGGAACATCGCACATATCCCGGTTTACGCGTGCACGGACCCCCGACGTTAACGTGTCACTCCATTGGTATACAGAGCACGCCAGTAAAACACCTATCCCGCCCCTGTGGCGGGGTCAAGACGGTGGACGTGATGCAACTTGTGTAAAAGACACGAAACGCGGGGCGGCGGTTGTGCTACGGCGATATTACGACTAGACGTTCACACATTTATGCAGACCCACGACTTTTTTTGTTTGATAATGCGCCCGGAGACACACACGTCAGCACACGACGGCACATGTACACGAGCACACGGCGGCCGGCCGGCGGTGTGAACACCAAGAATTCGTAATTCTGCTCTCTGCTGAACGGAACATCGCACATATCCCGGTTTACGCGTGCACGGATCCCCGACGTTAACGTGTCACTCCATTGGTATACAGAGCACGCCAGTAAAACACCTATCCCGCCCCTGTGGCGGGGTCAAGACGGTGGACGTGATGCAACTTGTGTAAAAGACACGAAACGCGGGGCGGCGGTTGTGCTACGGCGATATTGCGACTAGACGTTCACACATTTATGCAGACCCACGAATTTTTTTGTTTGATAATGCGCCCGGAGACACACACGTCAGCACACGACGGCACATGTACACGAGCACACGGCGGCCGGCCGGCGGTGTGAACACCAAGAATTCGTAATTCTGCTCTCTGCTGAACGGAACATCGCACATATCCCGGTTTACGCGTGCACGGACCCCCGACGTTAACGTGTCACTCCATTGGTATACAGAGCACGCCAGTAAAACACCTATCCCGCCCATGTGGCGGGGTCAAGACGGTGGACGTGATGCAACTTGTGTAAAAGACACGAAACGCGGGGCGGCGGTTGTGCTACGGCGATATTGCGACTAGACGTTCACACATTTATGCAGACCCACGAATTTTTTTTGTTTGATAATGCGCCCGGAGACACACACGTCAGCACACGACGGCACATGTACAACGAGCACACGGCGGCCGGCCGGCGGTGAACACCAAGAATAGGAGTGGAGAGACTCTCGGTCCACACAACTCCGAAATGCATCAATATATCATATATATGGCATGAGAGAGAAGAGAAATTTTATAAATTTCACATCTCGCCAAGGCTTACACACACTACAAAAAACATCATTGTTCGTTAGATTGAAAATCATCGTCTCGGCCAAGGGGACCACGCGCTCGGGTCCCCCGAACGTCTGACTTTATGATGATATATATATTTCAATCAACATAAGTTTTCATTCTCGCTCGGAATTCGGTGAGTTATTGCATTTGAATTTTCACGGAGTTTTACGCACCGCTACTTTAAAAATATTACATGTTCAGTCTACATGTTGCTCGCATAAGGGCCATACGCATAAACGAATATACGAAATGGGTCCCGCGAACGTGCTATTCGGACAGGTTCAAACTACCTGTTAGAGTTTTATTTAGCATCGAACTGTCCGGACACGGCGAGGCCGTGATTTTATATTCAACAGACGATAGAGATGTGCTGCATGCAGCATATGTTGTTGTTGGTGTTTGTGACCGTTTTTTTTAGAGGACGTGGGTTCCAGTCAAAACACGCTGCTCGCATAAGGGGCCATACGCATAAACGAATTAACGAACATACGAAATGGGTCCCGCGAACGTGCTATTCGGACAGGTTCAAACTACCTGTTAGAGTTTTCAACACCGAACTGTCCGGACACGGCGAGGCCGTGATTTTATATTCAACAGACGGTATATATATATATATGGTGGGTGAGAGACAAGAAAAAAATTTCCTCGGGCGGCAACTGATTTCTCGCGTCTCGTTTTATTAAAACATCGAACTGTCCAGACACGGCGAGGCCGTGATTTTATTTTCAACAGACGATAATAACACGATGATGATATATATTTATATATGTAGTAAAATACGGGGAACGATTTTTGTATGAGGCACAACCGACACACAAACCACACACATCTTATTATATATTATAATAGAGTAGCAGATTGGTGCAACACTGAGACCTCGGCGTTCCCCCACAAACAAGAGATAAAACTAAAAACACGCCGGCCGACTTATTACACGTAACGTATATAATGGCATTACACTACTACACTGGTGTTGTTGTGTCGCCCGTTGCCGTGTGTCGTCGCCCGCCGTTGTTCGTCGTTCGTCTCTCCGGTTCGTCGTCGTTTTATATTAAATACATCGAACTGTCCAGACACGTGGAGGCCGTGATTTTATTTTCAACAGACGATGATGATATTTTATGTGTATTAATATGATGGGGAACGATTATATGAGGCACACCGAACACGCAAAACCACACACATCTTCTTATTATATATTATATATAATACTAGAGAAGTAGCAGCTTGGTGAACACACTGAGACCTCGCGTTCCCCCACAAGAGATAAAAACTAAAAACACGCCGGCCGACTTATTACACGTAACGTATATAATGGCATTACACTACACTGGTTGTTGTGTCGTCGCCCGTTGCCGTGTGTCGTCGCCCGCCGTTGTTCGTCGTTCGTCTCTCCGGTTCGTCGTCGTTTTATATATTAAATACATCGAACTGTCCAGACACGTGAGGCCGTGATTTTATTTTCAACAGACGATGATGATATTTTATGTGTATTAATATGATGGGGAACGATTATATGAGGCACACCGAACACGCAAAACCACACACATCTTCTTATTATATATTATATATAATACTAGAGAAGTAGCAGCTTGGTGAACACACTGAGACCTCGCGTTCCCCCACAAGAGATAAAAACTAAAAACACGCCGGCCGACTTATTACACGTAACGTATATAATGGCATTACACTACACTGGTTGTTGTGTCGTCGCCCGTTGCCGTGTGTCGTCGCCCGCCGTTGTTCGTCGTTCGTCTCTCCGGTTCGTCGTCGTTTTATATATTAAATACATCGAACTGTCCAGACACGTGAGGCCGTGATTTTATTTTCAACAGACGATGATGATATTTTATGTGTATTAATATGATGGGGAACGATTATATGAGGCACACCGAACACGCAAAACCACACACATCTTCTTATTATATATTATATATAATACTAGAGAAGTAGCAGCTTGTTGAACACACTGAGACCTCGCGTTCCCCCACAAGAGATAAAAACTAAAAACACGCCGGCCGACTTATTACACGTAACGTATATAATGGCATTACACTACACTGGTTGTTGTGTCGTCGCCCGTTGCCGTGTGTCGTCGCCCGCCGTTGTTCGTCGTTCGTCTCTCCGTCCGTCGCATAGGGCAAAAATTTGTTAAAAATTTTATTTTACCCATGCGACGGTTTATTAAAGCCAAAAGGATATTAATTTCGGCGTTTCTTTGCGATATATATACATATACTGCTCGCCTGGTCGTTCTTTTTCAATCTTCCACTTTTCACCCGAACGACCTGCACCACCCATATAGCTGTTTGATGCATATTTGTACAGAATAACGGCGAGAAATTAAATTTTTATTTTTCCACCTAGCGCTGCCCGAAAATATCATTTGTGTGTGAAACAAGACGAAACGAAGCGTAATACTCGACTTTATTTGCGTAAATCGAAAATTCGCTCATCGCACCGTGCACCACCATATATATGTATCTCGCACACAGGTACCGAATAACGCTTTCGGCATCGTGCGCACCGACCGACCGCCGCATATAAGTTTTTCGCACGCCCGTACCGAATAACGCTTTTAGCATCGTGCGCGCCGACCGACCGACCGACCGACCGCCTCATATATATGTTTCTCGTACATAGGTATCGAATAACGGCAGAAATTATTTTTATTTTATTAAAATAAAATTTTCGTTAATTCGCTTACTCGATACGAAAGGACACATCGGCGAGTGGAAATAAAGCGGACCGAAGTTAAAACGTTCGACATTAGGTTTTTCGCACACCGGTACCGAATAACGCTTTCGACCTGCACCGCCCATACAGCTGTTTGATGCATATTTGTACAGAATAACGGCGAGAAATTTTATTTTTATTTTTCCACTTAGCACTGCCCGAAAATATCATTTGTGTGTGAAACAAGACGAAACGAAGCGTAATACTCGACTTTATTTGCGTAAAATGAAAATTCGCTCATCGCACCGTGCACCACCATATATATATGTCTCTCGCACACAGGTACCGAATAACGCTCTCGGCATCGTGCACACCGACCGACCGCCGCATATAAGTTTTTCGCCCGCCCGTACCGAATAACGCTTTTAGCATCGTGCACACCGACCGACCGCCTCATATATATGTTTTTCGTACACAGGTACCGAATAACGGCAGAAATTATTTTTATTTTAATAAAATAAAATTTTCGTCAATTCGCTTATTCGCACCGACCGACCGCCTCATATATATGTTCTTCGTACACAGGTACCGAATAACGGCAGAAATTATTTTTATTTTAATAAAATAAAATTTTCGTCAATTCGCTTATTCGCACCGACCGACCGCCTCATATATATGTTTTTCGTACACAGGTACCGAATAACGGCAGAAATTATTTTTATTATATTAAAATAAAATTTTCGTCAATTCGCTTATTCGCACCGACCGACCGCCTCATATATATGTTTTTCGTACACAGGTACCGAATAACGGCAGAAATTATTTTTATTTTAATAAAATAAAATTTTCGTTAATTCGCTTACGCGATGCGAAAGGACAGATCGGCGAGTGGAAATAAAGCGGACCGAAGTGAAGACGTTCGACTTTAGGTTTTTCGCACACAGGTACCGAATAACGCTTTTAGCATCGTGCACACCGACCGACCGCCGCGTACAAATATTTCGCACGCCCGTACCGAATAACGCTTTTGGCATCGTGCACACCGACCGACCGCCTCACGTATATATTTTTCGTACATAGGTACGGAATAACGGCAGAAATTATTTTTATTTTATTAAAATAAAATTTTCGTTAATTCGCTTGCACGATGCGAAAGGACAGATCGGCGAGTGGAAATAAAGCGGACCGAAGTCAAAACGTTCGACTTTAGGTTTTTCGCACACAGGTACCGAATAACGCTTTTAGCATCGTGCACACCGACCGACCGCCGCGTACAATTATTTCGCACGCCCGTACCGAATAACGCTTTTGGCATCGTGCACACCGACCGACCGCCTCACATATATATTTTTCGTACATAGGTACGGAATAACGGCAGAAATTATTTTTATTTTATTAAAATAAAATTTTCGTCAATTCGCTTATTCGCACCGACCGACCGCCTCATATATATGTTTTTCGTACACAGGTACCGAATAACGGCAGAAATTATTTTTATTATATTAAAATAAAATTTTCGTCAATTCGCTTATTCGCACCGACCGACCGCCTCATATATATGTTTTTCGTACACAGGTACCGAATAACGGCAGAAATTATTTTTATTTTAATAAAATAAAATTTTCGTTAATTCGCTTACGCGATGCGAAAGGACAGATCGGCGAGTGGAAATAAAGCGGACCGAAGTGAAAACGTTCGACTTTAGGTTTTTCGCACACAGGTACCGAATAACGCTTTTAGCATCGTGCACACCGACCGACCGCCGCGTACAATTATTTCGCATGCCCGTACCGAATAACGCTTTTGGCATCGTGCACACCGACCGACCGCCTCACATATATATTTTTCGTACATAGGTACGGAATAACGGCAGAAATTATTTTTATTTTATTAAAATAAAATTTTCGTTAATTCGCTTACGCGATGCAAAAGGACAGATCGGCGAGTGGAAATAAAGCGGACCGAAGTCAAAACGTTCGACTTTAGGTTTTTCGCACACAGGTACCGAATAACGCTTTTAGCATCGTGCACACCGACCGACCGCCGCGTACAATTATTTCGCGCGCCCGTACCGAATAACGCTTTTGGCATCGTGCACACCGATCGACCGCCTCACATATATATTTTTCGTACACAGGTACAGAATAACGGCAGAAATTATTTTTATTTTATTAAAATAAAATTTTCGTTAATTCGCTTACGCGATACGAAAGGACACATCGACGAGCGGAAATAAATGTGAACCGTGGTAAAAATTTCGTAATTATTTCGTGTCGATCGAAATTTCGCTTTTCGCACCGTGCACACCGACCGACCGCCACACCGGTACAGAATGACTGTCGAAATTTCTTTTATCATTCGATAATATAATATTCGTTCGTTCGCTCGCTCGCAGGAAACGTAAGGAAAAAAGATAGACGAGCGGAAATTAATTGCGAACCGTGGTAAAAGTTTCGAAATTATTTCTTGTCGAAATTATTTTTATAATATTAAAATATAATATTCGTTAATTCGCTTACGCGATACGAAAGGACACATCGACGAGCGGAAATAAATGCGAACCTTGGTAAAAATTTCGTAATTATTTCGTGTCGATCGAAATTTCGCTTTTCGCACCGTGCACACCGACCGACCGCCACACCGGTACAGAATGACTGTCGAAATTTCTTTTATCATTCGATAATATAATATTCGTTCGTTCGTTCGTTCGTTCGTTCGCTCGCACGAAACGTAAGGAAAAAAGATCGACGAGCGGAAATAAATTGCGAACCGTGGTAAAAGTTTCGAAATTATTTCGAAATTATTTCTTGTCGAAATTTCGGTTTTAGCTCCGTGCACACCGACCGACCGACCGCCACATATAGGTTTTTCGTACATAGGTACCGAATAACGGCAGAAATTATTTTTATTATATTAAAATATAATATTCGTTAATTCGCTTACGCGATACGAAAGGACACATCGACGAGCGGAAATAAATGCGAACCGTGGTAAAAATTTCGTAATTATTTCGTGTCGATCGAAATTTCGCTTTTCGCACCGTGCACACCGACCGACCGCCACACCGGTACAGAATGACTGTCGAAATTTCTTTTATCATTCGATAATATAATATTCGTTCGTTCGTTCGTTCGTTCGCTCGCTCGCTCGCAGGAAACGTAAGGAAAAAAGATCGACGAGCGGAAATTAATTGCGAACCGTGGTAAAAGTTTCGAAATTATTTCTTGTCGAAATTATTTTTATAATATTAAAATATAATATTCGTTAATTCGCTTACGCGATACGAGAGGACACATCGACGAGCGGAAATAAATGCGAACCGTGGTAAAAATTTCGAAATTATTTCGTGTCGATCGAAATTTCGCTTTTAGCATCGTGCACATCGACCCACCGGCCGCCACATATAGGTCAATCGCACACCGGTACCGGATGACTGTCGAAAGTTCCATATACTATATGATAATATAAAATTCGTCCATTCGCTCATTCGAAACGAAAGGAAACATTGGTGGTAAGTGTGAAAATTGCGAAATTTAACCACCACTCACGCCTTATTTAACATACATTCGTTACGGATATGGGTACAGAAAAACGGTAATTAATTATATCACTTTACGTACCGAATAGCGGCCGCAAATGTGATCACTATTCGTGTACCGAATAACGGCCGCAGATGTGATGCGTATTCGTGTACCGAATAACGGCCGCAGATCTGATGTCCATTCGTGTACAGAATAACGCCCATCGATCATTTAAAAAAAAATATCGTTTATCCATTGTAATTTTTACCAGCAGCATTATTATTATATCATTATATCATCAATTAATATTTTTATTTATTATTTATATTATTGTTATTTTATGTTTAACTGCTGTGGCTGAATAAAACTGGTATGATGATGGATGAAATAAATATTTTATTAATTTATTAACACTTTTCGTTCGTAATAATTTTAAGAACACCCACATTATTTTTGTTAAAAAAAAAAAATGTGTACAATGTACTCTTCTCCTTTCGTTCGTTGTTAAAATAAATTTTTGTGTTGTTAATAAAAATAGGTGTACCTGCCGCCCATTAACTACAACTAAACTAATGTAAGAAGTAGTAATGGTTTTTGTCGCCTCTTTTTCTCCACACACACACACACACACAACACTCACAACACTCGTTCTTCTTTCACAACAACATGCGATGATAAGATCGAACGAGATAGTCTGTGTGTGGTGGCTTTTATTTTTATTTTTGTGTGTGTGTCTCTCTCTCTCTCTCGATGATGAAAATATATTATGTGAACTGATGTGCGCGAACAGAGACCGACCCGACGATTTTCGGCGTCTCTGCTCTATACACACACACACATCATCATCATCATCAAAAAAAATTATCAATTTTAATTTCTTCAAATATATGAATAAATGAATGCATATTTTCGAGGTGTACGATCACGACGTACGTATACGTACACGTACTTTAGTGCGCACATTGATGTACAACATGTATTTATCCGTGTATGTTCGGGCGCTCGTTTATCACACACGGTTGTGTGCTGCGCGGCGTGTGTGTGTGTGCGTGCCCAAATAAGTCTGATAACTGGACACGAAGCAAGCCTATGCTCGTGTCACATGCAGACATACGTGCAAACAAC
>CAXAKX010000577.1:0-10000 GCA_963969525.1 Ontholestes murinus | reverse complement strand
GCTAACGCACGCGTCCCCTCGCCCAGGCCCGGCACGTCAGCCAGGACCCGCTTCCCGACCAAGCCCGACACGCCCCGGTCCTCAGAGCCAATCCTTATCCCGAAGTTACGGATCCAATTTGCCGACTTCCCTTACCTACATTATTCTATCGACTAGAGGCTGTTCACCTTGGAGACCTGCTGCGGATATGGGTACGAACCGGCAGGATACTCGACGTGGCCCTCTCCTGGATTTTCAAGGTCCGAGGGGAAGATCCGGACACCGCCGCAACTGCGGTGCTCTTCGCGTTCCAAACCATATCTCCCTGCTAGAGGATTCCATGGAACTCGAACGCTCATACAGAAAAGAAAACTCTTTCCGGATCTCCCGACGGCGTCTCCAGGTCTTTTTGGGTTGCCCCGACGAACTCTCTTGCGAGGGCACGACTTATTAACGGTTCCGCTGCCGGGTTCCGGAATAGGAACCGGATTCCCTTTCGCCCGTTGGGTGTGATTTTTATCAACAATGTAACAAATATATGTTTATAAAATGTCATCGCCATTGAGATACACCAACATCAACATCGGCTTTCGCCTAGGGCTTAGGATCGACTGACTCGTGTGCAACGGCTGTTCACACGAAACCCTTCTCCACGTCAGTCCTCCAGGGCCTCGCTGGAGTATTTGCTACTACCACCAAGATCTGCACCGACGGCGGCTCCAGACGGGCCCACGCCCAATCCTTCTGCGCACACCGCCGCGACCCTCCTACTCGTCAGGGCTTCATGGCCGGCCACTACGAGTAGTGGCCGTACACCGCACATGCCGCTGACGGTCGAGTATAAGCATAACGCTTTAGCGCCATCCATTTTCAGGGCTAGTAACTTCGTCAGGTGAGTTGTTACACACTCCTTGGCGGATTCCGACTTCCATGGCCACCGTCCTGATGTCTTAAGTTACCAACACCTTTCATGGTATCCCATAAGCGTTAATTTAGGCGCTTTAACTCGACGTTTGGTTCATCCCACAGCGCCAGTTCTGCTTACCAAAAGTGGCCCACTTGGCACTCTGATCCGATCTCGCGGCTTCATCGTTTGAGCAAGCCGGAGATCTCACCCATTTAAAGTTTGAGAATAGGTTGAGGTCGTTTCGACCCCAATGCCTCTAATCATTCGCTTTACCGGATGAGACTCGCTCACCGGAGCGCCAGCTATCCTGAGGGAAACTTCGGAGGGAACCAGCTACTAGATAGTTCGATTGGTCTTTCGCCCCTATACCCAGTTCCGACGATCGATTTGCACGTCAGAATCGCTACGGACCTCCATCAGGGTTTCCCCTGACTTCGTCCTGACCAGGCATAGTTCACCATCTTTCGGGTCCCAGCATGTACGCTCTTGGTGCGCCTCAGCTCGCAATGAGCACGAGACGCCCCGGGAGTGCAGCGCGGGATCGTAGTCCCGCACGTCTTCCCTAGGCACGCGCTAGGCACGGCCTTCACTTTCATTACGCCTTTAGGTTTCGCTAAGTCCCAATGACTCGCGAACATGCTAGACTCCTTGGTCCGTGTTTCAAGACGGGTCCTGAAAGTACCCAAAGCTAAAGCGTCGCCGACGGGCGTATAAACGGAGTCTGTCCGAGGACACCGTCGCCAGCAGTCGAACGGGTCCGGCGGAGTCGAGGCACGAGTCCCCAGACGCCCACCAGATATCCGCAAGCACTTGCGACGGGCCGGACGCGAATTAAGTATCGCGGCCCCGCGCCACTGCTATACCGTCGGGCGAGCAGGCCGGGAGACGGGGGTCCGAACGGAAACGGCCCGAAGGCGCCACTCGGTCTCCACCCCGATCCTTAGGCCTGCACCCAACGGGTCGCGACGTCCTACTAGGGGAGAAGTGCACGAGTTCGTCACCCCGAAAACAGAGAGAGGACGGAGCGATCGTCGGACCGAGGTCCGTGACCGTCTCACAAGCGCCCAACACTCCAGAGCAGACGAGACACGCTGAATCTCCCCATTCGACCTTTCGGGTTTCTCAGGTTTACCCCTGAACGGTTTCACGTACTATTGAACTCTCTCTTCAAAGTTCTTTTCAACTTTCCCTCACGGTACTTGTTCGCTATCGGTCTCGTGGTTATATTTAGCCTTAGATGGAGTTTACCACCCACTTAGGGCTGCACTCTCAAGCAACCCGACTCTGAGGAGAGATCCTCCCGCTGTCGACGGCGATCGCTACGGGCCTGGCACCCTCTATGGGTAGTGGCCCCGTTCAAGAAGGACTTGGACGCACCGTACGACCTCGGGATGACGGATCCTCCCTAACACCACATTTCCCGGCGACAACGCGTAAGACGGCCGCGGGATTCGGTGCTGGGCTTTTCCCTGTTCGCTCGCCGCTACTAAGGGAATCCTGGTTAGTTTCTTTTCCACCGCTTAGTAATATGCTTAAATTCAGCGGGTACTCCCACCTGCTCTGAGGTCTGAATCAAATATATGTGTATATATATATATGTTAAGAGAGTGTGCGGTGCGGAACGCTCAAACGCGTAAACACACGGTGTACACGCACGGCCAGACGTCCTCAGAATTTCATATACATATATAATATATATATTTTTTCTAGGAAACGACGACCGGTGTTCTCCGCGGACGAACTTGACGACCGTCACATCGCCTCATCTCGAGTGTCTCGAGACGTCGACGACGACGACGATCATCTCGTCTGTACGCCGGTAAGGACGACCTCACCTCTCTCTAGCGTGTGTTAACGCAAGCGAAAACACGGTTCGTTCGTTCGTTTAGTCAAACGACAGTTTTTGATTTAAGAGGACGGATCTTTCGTCGAGACGAAAAACAGCGAACCTCCAATTTGGTCCCGACGTTCCCCACAAACGCACATCACACACACCACGAGCGTTTTTCAGCGCGAAAGTGCCACGGACAGTGCGTTAGAGAACCGGACAGTCTTGGAAATAGAAACGACCCTCAGCCAGGAATGGTCCAGGAACAGTATCCAAGGACCGCAATGTGCGTTCGAAATGTCGATGTTCATGTATCCTGCAGTTCACAATAAGACGCGCAATTAGCTGCGTTCTTCATCGACCCACGAGCCAAGTGATTCACCGTTCAGGGTAGTGTACTAGAGCGTTTTGAGAAACGAGTCAGAGGCGAACCTCCGATCTTGTATTCTACAACACTTGGTGACTGACATTATTAATAATGTGTGTGAAATGTGTGCGTGCACGTTCACCCACTGTCGACAAAATTTTCGCAACGGACAGTTTTCGAGGAGGCGCCGGGCCATACACCTACTACTACTACTAGTGGTGGTGTGTGACTAGCGGCCAGAGTCGTGTATTCCTTGGAATCGTCGTCTCGAATCGCCGAACAAGCGTGCGTTCGTGAGTACACCACTGGCACAGGACCGCCCCGCGCTCTCGGCGCGGTTGGTTATTACACCGGCGATGACCAAGTGTGCGCGCGTGTTTGTGTACAACACTCACCGCTTGTGTCCGGGCGAACGGTACCACTGATACCGGACCACGACTCCGACACATCCCCCAAATACTAACTGCGCATATACTTTTTCTCCAACAGGCGGATACTATTGTGTTTTATCGTCGTAAACAGAAAAATTGTCGACATTTTCGAGAAATAAAGTGTGGCCGGGCGAAATACATTCAAAACCCATTTTACAGTTGAATTTACACAGTGAAGCGTTATAAAACAACCGTAACAAAACCAGGGTGCCCGGTACAAAAACAGATGACGGATCTCGGCAATTCGAGATGCGAACACCCAACGTGTGTTTTCTCGACATATGTCTTCGTACATATCGCACAATGTATTATATTAATATATATATATATATATATATATATTTTTATATGTAAAAGCAAGGTGACGGATCTCTCGTCGATAAAATACACATACAACGCACATTATTATCGTGTTTGTTGTACTTTCTCGAATCTCGAGATGCGAACACCCAGTGCCACACCGCATCAACAAACATTTCAGATGGCGGGTGACTGAGGACCGCTCGGCCTTCCTACGAGCGGTCCCATGAGACGCAGCACGTGTACGCGTACGTACATCGTCCGTGCTCGTTTTTGTTTGTTTGTTTGTTTGTTTGTTTGTGCCAATATTTATTATTTGTATATGTATATATAATATATATATGTAATATTATCTCTCTGGTGGTTACAATCGGTAGTATATTTTATTTAAAATAAATATGTTTGTTATAACGGATGACGGACCGCGCGCGCGCCCATACAGAATGCATCCGTAGTAAGGCGGCGCGATGCGAGCATCCCTCTCTGGAAGAATGGGATATATACTCCCAAAACTTCAGTGTCTTTTTATGTTTCTTTCAAACAGACGACGGATCAGCCACACGAGTCAACCGAGATCGGATATATCATATCTGGTATGATATCGTCGATCGGTCGGTCAAAACGAGAGAGATGCGAACGTCCGGTTCGTATATAGAGTACACACACAGTGTGTTGTTGTGTGTACAAAAATACAGTGTGAGTAATACGCTTCGACGCATCAGTTCTACGTATATAAATATACGAGTTTTTCAGATGCGAGAAGCCGAACGTCAGATCGTCAGTGTATCTGTTTCGCGTACACACATATATTGTGCGACACAAAAATACGTTAATGATCCTTCCGCAGGTTCACCTACGGAAACCTTGTTACGACTTTTACTTCCTCTAAATGATCAAGTTTGGTCATCTTCCCAGCAACATCGACGAACGTCGAAACGTCACCGAGTACCGGTCCGAAGACCTCACTAAATCATTCAATCGGTAGTAGCGACGGGCGGTGTGTACAAAGGGCAGGGACGTAATCAACGCGAGCTTATGACTCGCGCTTACTGGGAATTCCTCGTTCATGGGGAACAATTGCAAGCCCCAATCCCTAGCACGAAGGAGGTTCAGCGGGTTACCCGGACCTTTCGGCCAGGGAGGACACGCTGTCTCCTTCAGTGTAGCGCGCGTGCGGCCCAGAACATCTAAGGGCATCACAGACCTGTTATTGCTCATTCTCGTGCGGCTAAAAGCCACTTGTCCCTCTAAGAAGAATTGATTGTACGCCGACAGTAAAAATCAAACGAGCGGCACGCACGACCGTTTGCACGACCGTGACGATACCGACGCCGACCTTTGAGATGTCGAAAGTACGCCTAGTTAGCAGGCTAGAGTCTCGTTCGTTATCGGAATTAACCTGACAGATCACTCCACCAACTAAGAACGGCCATGCACCACCACCCACCGAATCAAGAAAGAGCTCTCAATCTGTCAATCCTTCCGGTGTCTGGGCCTGGTGAGGTTTCCCGTGTTGAGTCAAATTAAGCCGCAGGCTCCACTCCTGGTGGTGCCCTTCCGTCAATTCCTTTAAGTTTCAGCTTTGCAACCATACTTCCCCCGGAACCCAAAAGCTTTGGTTTCCCGGAAGCTGCCCGCCGAGTCATCGGAGGAACGTCGGCGGATCGCTGGCTGGCATCGTTTATGGTTAGAACTAGGGCGGTATCTGATCGCCTTCGAACCTCTAACTTTCGTTCTTGATCAATGAAAACGTTTTTGGCAAATGCTTTCGCTTTAGTCCGTCTTGCGACGATCCAAGAATTTCACCTCTAACGTCGCAATACAAATGCCCCCATCCGTTCCTATTAATCATTACCTCGGGGTTCCGAAAACCAACAAAATAGAACCGAGGTCCTATTCTATTATTCCATGCACTAAGTATTCAGGCGAAGTTTTAGCCTGCTTTAAGCACTCTAATTTGTTCAAAGTAAACGTGCCGGCCCACCTCGACACTCAGTGAAGAGCACCGCGATGGGATTTCAAGTTGAGCCGCCCTCGCGGGCTAAGCTCACCGGCAGGACGTCCCGCGGGCACGCCAGTTGGACACCGCGAGCGATGAACCGGCGGCGCGGGACACAGATTCGACTACGAGCTTTTTAACCGCAACAACTTTAATATACGCTATTGGAGCTGGAATTACCGCGGCTGCTGGCACCAGACTGGCCCTCCAATTGATCCTCGTTAAAAGGTTTAGAGTGTTCTCATTCCGATTACGGGGCCTCGGATGAGTCCCGTATCGTTATTTTTCGTCACTACCTCCCCGTGCCGGGAGTGGGTAATTTGCGCGCCTGCTGCCTTCCTTGGATGTGGTAGCCGTTTCTCAGGCTCCCTCTCCGGAATCGAACCCTGATTCCCCGTTACCCGTTACAACCATGGTAGGCGCAGAACCTACCATCGACAGTTGATAAGGCAGACATTTGAAAGATGCGTCGCCGGTGCGAGACCGTGCGATCAGCAATAAGTTATTCAGATTCACCAAGTTGTACGATGAACGGACTCGCGTCCGACACCGATTGGTTTTGATCTAATAAAAGCGCTCCTTCCGTCTCCGGTCGGAACTCTGTTTGCATGTATTAGCTCTAGAATTACCACAGTTATCCAAGGATAAGTGGTACGATCTAAGGAACCATAACTGATTTAATGAGCCTTTCGCGGTTTCACCTTAATTTGGCTTGTACTGAGACATGCATGGCTTAATCTTTGAGACAAGCATATGACTACTGGCAGGATCAACCAGGGAGCTGTGTTTAGTCGCGCACACTCGAGCGGCGGCGCTTACGCGCGCGCGCGCCCGGTGTAACGACGAGCTCATTTATTTATAATAAAGAGGTGGTTCGAAATTCTGCTCTGCTGAACGGAACATCGCACATATCCCGGTTTACGCGTGCACGGACCCCCGACGTTAACGTGTCACTCCATTGGTATACAGAGCACGCCAGTAAAACACCTATCCCGCCCCTGTGGCGGGGTCAAGACGGTGGACGTGATGCAACTTGTGTAAAAGACACGAAACGCGGGGCGGCGGTTGTGCTACGGCGATATTACGACTAGACGTTCACACATTTATGCAGACCCACGACTTTTTTTGTTTGATAATGCGCCCGGAGACACACACGTGAGCACACGACGGCACATGTACACGAGCACACGGCGGCCGGCCGGCGGTGTGAACACCAAGAATTCGTAATTCTGCTCTCTGCTGAACGGAACATCGCACATATCCCGGTTTACGCGTGCACGGACCCCCGACGTTAACGTGTCACTCCATTGGTATACAGAGCACGCCAGTAAAACACCTATCCCGCCCCTGTGGCGGGGTCAAGACGGTGGACGTGATGCAACTTGTGTAAAAGACACGAAACGCGGGGCGGCGGTTGTGCTACGGCGATATTGCGACTAGACGTTCACACATTTATGCAGACCCACGAATTTTTTTGTTTGATAATGCGCCCGGAGACACACACGTCAGCACACGACGGCACATGTACACGAGCACACGGCGGCCGGCCGGCGGTGTGAACACCAAGAATAGGAGTGGAGAGACTCTCGGTCCACACAACTCCGAAATGCATCAATATATCATATATATGGCATGAGAGAGAAGAGAAATTTTATAAATTTCACATCTCGCCAAGGCTTACACACACTACAAAAAACATCATTGTTCGTTAGATTGAAAATCATCGTCTCGGCCAAGGGGACCACGCGCTCGGGTCCCCCGAACGTCTGACTTTATGATGATATATATATTTCAATCAACATAAGTTTTCATTCTCGCTCGGAATTCGGTGAGTTATTGCATTTGAATTTTCACGGAGTTTTTACGCACCGCTACTTTAAAAATATTACATGTTCAGTCTACATGTTGCTCGCATAAGGGCCATACGCATAAACGAATATACGAAATGGGTCCCGCGAACGTGCTATTCGGACAGGTTCAAACTACCTGTTAGAGTTTTCAACACCGAACTGTCCGGACACGGCGAGGCCGTGATTTTATATTCAACAGACGGTATATATATATGGTGGGTGAGAGACAAGAAAAAAATTTCCTCGGGCGGCAACTGATTTCTCGCGTCTCGTTTTATTAAAACATCGAACTGTCCAGACACGGCGAGGCCGTGATTTTATTTTCAACAGACGATAATAACACGATGATGATATATATTTATATATGTAGTAAAATACGGGGAACGATTTTTGTATGAGGCACAACCGACACACAAACCACACACATCTTATTATATATTATAATAGAGTAGCAGATTGGTGCAACACTGAGACCTCGGCGTTCCCCCAAACAAGAGATAAAACTAAAAACACGCCGGCCGACTTATTACACGTAACGTATATAATGGCATTACACTACTACACTGGTGTTGTTGTGTCGCCCGTTGCCGTGTGTCGTCGCCCGCCGTTGTTCCTCGTTCGTCTCTCCGGTTTCGTCGTCGTTTTATTAAATACATCGAACTGTCCAGACACGTGAGGCCGTGATTTTATTTTCAACAGACGATGATGATATTTTATGTGTATTAATATGATGGGGAACGATTATATGAGGCACACCGAACACGCAAAACCACACACATCTTCTTATTATATATTATATATAATACTAGAGAAGTAGCAGCTTGGTGAACACACTGAGACCTCGCGTTCCCCCACAAGAGATAAAAACTAAAAACACGCCGGCCGACTTATTACACGTAACGTATATAATGGCATTACACTACTACACTGGTGTTGTTGTGTCGCCCGTTGCCGTGTGTCGTCGCCCGCCGTTGTTCGTCGTTCGTCTCTCCGGTTCGTCGTCGTTTTATTAAATACATCGAACTGTCCAGACACGTGAGGCCGTGATTTTATTTTCAACAGACGATGATGATATTTTATGTGTATTAATATGATGGGGAACGATTATATGAGGCACACCGAACACGCAAAACCACACACATCTTCTTATTATATATTATATATAATACTAGAGAAGTAGCAGCTTGGTGAACACACTGAGACCTCGCGTTCCCCCACAAGAGATAAAAACTAAAAACACGCCGGCCGACTTATTACACGTAACGTATATAATGGCATTACACTACACTGGTTGTTGTGTCGTCGCCCGTTGCCGTGTGTCGTCGCCCGCCGTTGTTCGTCGTTCGTCTCTCCGGTTCGTCGTCGTTTTATATTAAATACATCGAACTGTCCAGACACGTGAGGCCGTGATTTTATTTTCAACAGACGATGATGATATTTTATGTGTTTTAATATGATGGGGGGAACGATTATATGAGGCACACCGAACACGCAAAACCACACACATCTTCTTATTATATATTATATATAATACTAGAGAAGTAGCAGCTTGGTGAACACACTGAGACCTCGCGTTCCCCCACAAGAGATAAAAACTAAAAACACGCCGGCCGACTTATTACACGTAACGTATATAATGGCATTACACTACACTGGTTGTTGTGTCGTCGCCCGTTGCCGTGTGTCGTCGCCCGCCGTTGTTCGTCGTTCGTCTCTCCGTCCGTCGCATAGGGCAAAAATTTGTTAAAAATTTTATTTTACCCATGCGACGGTTTATTAAAGCCAAAAGGATATTTATTTCGGCGTTTCTTTGCGATATATATACATATACTGCTCGCCTGGTCGTTCTTTTTCAATCTTCCACTTTTCACCCGAACGACCTGCACCACCCATATAGCTGTTTGATGCATATTTGTACAGAATAACGGCGAGAAATTAAATTTTTATTTTTCCACCTAGCGCTGCCCGAAAATATCATTTGTGTGTGAAACAAGACGAAACGAAGCGTAATACTCGACTTTATTTGCGTAAATCGAAAATTCGCTCATCGCACCGTGCACCACCATATATATGTCTCTCGCACACAGGTACCGAATAACGCTTTCGGCATCGTGCGCACCGACCGACCGCCGCATTTAAGTTTTTCGCACGCCCGTACCGAATAACGCTTTTAGCATCGTGCGCGCCGACCGACCGACCGACCGACCGCCTCATATATATGTTTCTCGTACATAGGTATCGAATAACGGCAGAAATTATTTTTATTTTATTAAAATAAAATTTTCGTTAATTCGCTTACTCGATACGAAAGGACACATCGGCGAGTGGAAATAAAGCGG
>CAXAKX010000576.1:0-12476 GCA_963969525.1 Ontholestes murinus | reverse complement strand
ATTCATGGTAGGTGAGGGGGGGTGGAGTGAGGTTATGTATTCGTACGGGATTTGGACGGGGTTTTTAAATTTCGCTGGTATATTATAATTTCTAGGGAAGCACATTTTATTTAGAATTTCCAAATTGTTTTCATTAAATGCGTATCGTTCTGCGAGAAATCGAACCCTTTATTGGAGTTATATTGGTGGATTCGTACAAAAGGGGGTTAGAAGGATTATGGAGAGGATTTAGAGGATGTCGGAGTTTGCTTATAATACGTTCAGCCACTTCAAGGTTACGAAGTGTGGCTGAGCAGGGACTTATATAAAGAATGGAGTTGTAGTTCAAAATGGGGCGGCATATCATTTTGTAAATCTTCGTGCAGGTTTTTATGCTCATTCCTTGCTTTTTGTACGTTAATGAGCGAAAATATTTCGCTCTGTTGATAACTTTTATTTTGGCGGATGACGAATGCTTCCTAAATGAAAATTTTGTGTCTAATGTGATGTCTAGATATTTGCATAGAGGGGTTGAGGGGATAGAGGATCCATTTATTGATATTGATAAGGGTGTTGGAAGTATACGATGGTAGGGGAGTAGGAGTTGGGATTTACTGGGGTTTATTCGGAGTCTCCATTTGGAAAACCATTTGGATGTGGTATCAGTAAAATCTTGGAGGCATTTTAAGGCTGCACTAGTGGAAGAAGCATGTGATATTAGTGCAGTATCGTCTGCGAATTGTAGTGGAAAATGAGTTGGACTTAAAAGGTTTGGATCGGGGTTGTACAGGTCATTGCAAAATATATTGTAGAGGAGAGGAGACAGGGGAGATCCTTGAGGTAAACCTTGTAGAGGAGTGAAGGGTAATGATAGGGTTTTATTTATTCGGACTTGTAATTTACGATCAGACAGGAAATTTTAGATTAGGTTTATTATGTGATCAGGTAAGTTAAGGAGACTGCATTTGTAGAGTAGACCTCGGTGCCAAACGGAATCAAATGCTTTTGATATATCCAAGAAGAGTATGGCTGATTTTTTACCCTCGAAATGCACGGTTTGGCAGTTGGATGTAAGGATAGTAAGCGCGAGTGTAGTGGAGCAAGTTTTTATTTTTCCATAAATCCAAGTTTCTTATTCAATGATACTTTTCGTCAGCAAAAAAATAACAATATGCTTCATGAGTCGGTGTATAATTCTTTAAGCAATTTGGAAACATGAGGACGTAGTCAGTTGCCTCATTGACCCTTACGGACCTGTAATTTGTACACATGATGGTGTACTTCAATGACAATACATGGGAGAATAATTAGATACACAGTAAGCACCCAGATAAGAAATTCGGCAAATTCGTTAAACTGCTGGGAAGTTCTCCAATGACGAAGAGGCTGAGAAATAACTTTCAACATAAGAATGTAGACAATTTAAACCATTTTTAACCAAAGGTAAGCAAATCCTTATTCAATTATCTGTTAGAAGAGACCAGTATATTGGTTGCTGTGGTATGATCATCTGTGTGATATGCAAAAGATTTCGACAAGACAAAGTAATCTGCAAAACAAGGTTTAGACTATCAATGCAACGGAATAAACCAAATAGCTCATCCAGTAAATTTTAATAAAAGTTTAATTTAAAAACAGCATTTCGTTTTAATGATACAAATCTGTAAAATGGTAAATGCACACTATCATAATAAATGGAGCGATCTTCATTCCTTACCTTCAGGAACTATAATGATGATCAAGAACTGTTACTAGACCATATCATTGAATAACTTTATAATTTAAAGACAAATAGGACAATAGCCAACATAAATTTAATAATTACTAACGGTTGATATATCTATGATTAAATATTATGCAGCCATCATACATTATGCCTTACTTTTACATCCTATATATGTTTTATGTTACTGCTCACTTGTTTAAATCTCTAATTGTAGTAGTTTTATTGATTAGAATAACTGAAGTTGTTTAACCGATCCAAGCCGGGCAAGCATTTTAGAAAGTTTTGATTGAATCAGGTGGTGATATTTGTCCATGCTAGGCATCTAATAATAATAATAAAACCAATTATTAAATTCTTCCTTAATGTAGCTTACTGGTCAAGTGGACCTTAGATGAATCAGTTATAATTTTACTTTTAAATTAGGTATTAATAATGGTACCTAATTTAAAAGTAAATATATACATAATAATTTGAGGAGCACTAAACATTTAAAATGCATTATTGTCCAAATATTTTCAAGCTAAATCTGCAATAGCTGTCTTTACAGCAAAAACAAATATAATTTGGTATACCAGTCATTAACGACAAACAAATATTGATTTTCTCTTTTGATATCTAAAATGGCCTTATTACATTCTTAATTATCTTTTATCCATTTACCCATTGCGGGCTTATTCTCTACAATATGTCTTATTTACTTTCTTTCTCTCTTCTTTTCCACTTTTGTGCGCCATTTTTCTTATTCCTCCCCATTTTCTTCCTATTCTTTCCAATTGTTCATGTACTTCTTCGTTCCAACCCTTCCTTGGTCGTCCTGTTTAATTTTTGCCTTGTATTTTTACCTCGTGTAATCTAACCTTTCTTCACAATTTTGTTTGGTTTTGATAATGGTCACTTCGTGTCCGAAATGTACATTTGGTAAATCAAATAAAATTGTGAAGAAAGGTTATTAGTGCTTTATTCGTCAAATTAATTTGATCTTCACGTAACTCAATCAACCAATCTATTCTATTCTAATCTGTATATATGTCTCAACCATATTAAATGTCTCTCTTCAATTACTGATTTTATTGGTTTAATATTGAGCTATTTTCTTACTTCTGCATTTCGCACTCTGTCTCTTCTTGTAATTACCTCTATCTTTCTTAGATATCTCACTTACATTGCGTTGTTTTTGCTTTTATTACTCTCTGTATTTACTCATGATTCACTACTATATAGCAGTGAAGGTTTTTAATTCATTTATATACTTCTGTTTTTATTGTTTTTGTAATCCCTTTTTTCTCTTAAAATGTTTTCTTTATTGTGTTGTAAATCCTTCCTGCTTTGCCTATTCTTTCATCTATTTCTGGATCTACCTTCCCTGTTTACTCTATTATTGATCCCAGTTATTTGAATTGCTTAACCTGCTCTTATGTTTTCAGTTTCGCTCTATTGTTTGATTGCTTTTAATATTTTCATTGTTTTGATTTTGCTTGTATTTACTACCATATTAATCTTTTTCAGCTCCTCGTTGTTTATTTCCAGGCTTCTTTGTAATTTATCTTCGAAATTTGCTATCAGTGTTATGCCGTCTGAAAACATTAATATTTGCAATTTTAATAGTTCCATATTTCGATACACTATCTTTGGGTTTTCGGCTCTTTCTTTGGTATTTCCTATTGCTTCGTCTATAAGTGTAGTTACCTTGTCTGAGTCCTATTTTGGTCTTGAACTCCTCCGATTCTTGATTTCTTATTCTTAATTTATTTTTGTTATTTCTGTATAACTCCTTTATTATGTTTATTATGCCTCTTTTTATCACTCTGTTTTCAAGTATATGCCACATGTAATCTCTTTTTACCCCGTCATACGATTTTTTTAGGTCGATGCGCCTGAAGCTTTTTCTAGTTTTACTTTCTTGATTACTGCTTCCAGTTCTTCCATTGTTATTTCGTATTTTTTTCCATTTGTTTCACATTATTAAATTGTAGGGAACTATTTGCAATTTAATTATAGCACGCTTTGCTTTTGCCATAAATCCATGTCTCTAATACAATGGAACTTTCCCAGAGAACACACACGACACACATCCCCTCGCATTTAAAACCAATAATATGTTATTATTATGCTTTAAGCATTTTGGAAAAATGAGGATGACTCGATAGCCCTTATGGTCCTGTGCTTTGTGCGAGTGACGGTGTACTTCGACGTAAATACATCGGAGAATAATTGGATATACAAAAACACCTTGGCAAGTTCCCAAAGTTCTTTAAAGATGAAGAAGGACTGATAAAGTACAAATATCATAAGTTTTGTACCCTCAGCAGGAAATTTATCTCATTTTCTATCAAAGACAAGGGTTCCTTCATTCAATTATCTATAACAAGAAACTTTGATAGCTCCTTGAAACCTTAAGAGATGCATCGGGATTCTCTACACAGGCTTATGTATGGTCCTGATATCTACGTTTCTGCATTAAAGAAAATTACTTTATCCTCAATTTCAAAGCCAATAATGAATTAATCAACAAAATATACATACTCATTGATACTTCGATCATTAAATCAACAACACCAATAAAGTACAAATTGATAGAAAACAAGTTGAGAGTGGTGCTTTGAAATCTAATTGGGATTTTCTTTCAGCCAAGACGATTAAAGAAACAAAATCCAAGAAATTGTATTGGGATTACTGTGCTATTGCTCCTGATTCCTGGTGGTTGAGATCAACATATTTAAAATCCAGATGTTACTCAACTTGATGAAATAGATGGTGAAAGGAATTAACAATTCATTTTTCAAAGGTGTATTATTGTTTCCAAAAATATCGATAATCCTGTTTACAAAAGGCCATGGGTTCATCTTGATGTACACATTTGATTCTGAATTATATAAGCATAGTGAGATTGTTAAATTGGTTTGGGTCTTTGGCAGGTAAAGTCTAGTACAATATTTGATAACATTAAATAAATAATGATAATAAACAAGCCCTCAGTGCTCTCATAAACCCACACTAGAGGGCAAAAGAAACGCGAAAGAGAAATAAGATAGAAAGGTAGAAAGGGAATGAGCTGCTGAAGATGAAAAAAAAGACAGCAATGATAATGATGATAAAGATGATTGATAAAAAAGAAGAATGACCAGCACTAATTATAGTGGGGAAAAGAGAGAAATATAAAAACAGATATTGTGTGAGAAAGTTGTTTTTAAGAGACTATTTTTATTCTTACAGTGTGAACTGCTTTGTTAAGTGTGTACAGTTTCTTTTGACTGATTTTATTATTAAGATATACGACTTCTAATAAAATAATATATTTAATAATAATAACAGGAATAGATTGAACTTTTCGAAATATTAGAATTCAAAAAGTTATCCGTAGAACATTGTTATTTATATAAAGAGTTTCAAATAAACCATTTTAAAAGATCGTCTTAAAATACGCAAAGGTACATCAAGCATCTGCATAAAAGTTATTTGAAATGTATGATACTTTTTAGATACAATACCTTTTAGGTACATTTTTCAATTTGGTTATTATTCTTCCAAATTAGAACAATTATAGCGCAATTTTAGACATCAATTTTGCAAAACTATTACTTAATGAACAATAACGTATATTTTAAGATGAATTAAATTATGACTAACCCATGGTGAAATACTTTTAGTTCATCTATTTAGTATATTTTAAGATTTCAATTAGTTATTAAATTATAATAAATTATGTTCAGTATTTAATTCAATTTTTAAACGACACATTTAAGATTTATATACTTAAAACAATATGTTGGTACTTGGATAAAAAATATAGACAGTATATTTTCATAGTAAACTAGTTTCATACAAAAAATTATATTTAAAGAAAAGTAACTCTGATATTTATTGGTAATAGAGGAGTTCATTCCTTAGATAAGAAAAAATATAATAAAAAAATCAATTTCAATATGTAGTTTTTAGTTCTCTCTAAGTTGTGATTGATTTTCAATATGTATTATTTAATTAACTTTTGGTAAATGAACAGGTACAGTTTGTAAAATAACATTTTTTATTAAAACTTCTTCAATGAAATAAGTACGTTATAAAATACATCGAATTAAATTCTCCCGACGACTTTTCCCCATTCCTTCATCCTCTGTAAGGCATCTTTGGCGGCGACACCCATCATTCCCTCTGAAGAGCATTCTGGTTCGTAGCCGAGTATAATAGAGGCCTCTTCCAGGTACCGCACCACCTCTTTAATTCTGTACCTTAATTGCGTCTTGTCCAACTGGTGTTTCTCGAATTGCCGAGTCGTTAGAATAAGGACGGGAGCGTGTAATTCATACAGCGTCACCCCTAAATATAATCAAGAAAAAAAAAGCATTACAAAGGAGCTTTATAACGGAAAATATCAACGTAATATTTATAGATGTACCATGGATACTGGATTTTATATTGCTAGTAAATCTAGTGTAGTAATATATGATAAGAATGATTTTATATTCAAATGTTAACGTTTAAATAAAACAGTTTATAGGTTATGAGCAATTAATAACCAATAATATAGACAAATATTGTTAGCAATAATGGTGAATTATTAACGTTATGCTCTACGTGATAGTTTATAATTGAATTAATTATTAGATTTACCTATGTTTGAGTCGTTGTATAGGACTTATACAAATCACGATTGTTTGTATTGATATTAAAAAAAATATTTTTTAATTATAATATGATTTTCATAGTAAATATAGAAAATATCTATATTTCTAAACGCGATAAAAATTTAGAAATTTAGATAGGAAAAAATTATAACATCATAGACAAAACTTAAAACTGTTTTTATTCATGGCGATTGAAATATAATATGTAGTGATTAAAATAATTATTATAATTATTTTAAACACTGTATATATTTTCCAATAAAGATATACCTATCGCAGATTATTATTTTTAGAAACACTTTTCAGGAAACTGAATAAAATAACATGGAACCAAACAAGTGTTTAAATTTAATATTACCAGTTAGCCGTTATTGGGCAGATTTAAAAAAAAAATGGATACAGCATAAGAAACGGTGACTACATCACTGAATTATTCCAAAAATGTACTATTTGAGCGAAAAGTGAGATGTGGCTTTATATAATTTGCTGCAGTAATATTTGATGCACAGTTTTGTAATCGCTATTTCTTTTCTGTTGTTTCATTCATTTAAAAAAAATACTATTTTGAAAATAAATACTAAAATCTTTATCCCTAAGTCACTTGTACTTATTTTTGTTGATGTTAACTTTTTAAGAGAAAGACAAACATTTTTGTTTATTCAAAGTTTATTATAATTTATTTCGGCTATCGACCCGCGGTCTTTCTGCCTGGCTTTATTAGTTCGGTGGTTAATTGTCTGTTTTGTTATGTTGGTGAAGATGAAGGTGAATCATAAAAGGATGTTATGAATTGGAAGATTGTAGGAGGAAGGATTTTTAAGTCTAGGAATTTGTGAAAGATTAAGAGGTAAATAGGCATTTCAGGGTGTATTGCATATCAAGGTTTTTGGCTTATCTAAAAGAACATGGCTTCAGACAGTTAAAATGTGAAAAACTGGAATCTAAATATCCGGAAGAATAATCCTCTTTTAAAATAGGAGTTCCCATAAACAAATTTCAAGATCTTAAAAATGATATACTTTGCATCACAATCTTAGTAAGTATATAAATAGTTCATTTCCATATAGAATAAAACGACTTAAAATAAATAAATGTACGCACTGGTTCAATGCTAATCTACGCGATGTGCGCGAGAGAATTAAATTTATAGACGAATA
Source organism: Ontholestes murinus (assembly GCA_963969525.1). Lineage (NCBI taxonomy): Eukaryota > Metazoa > Arthropoda > Insecta > Coleoptera > Staphylinidae > Ontholestes > Ontholestes murinus. Next base: position 4,992 of record CAXAKX010000576.1, on the reverse strand, counting down.
CTATCGAAATCATCCCACGCATAATAACAAAGAAATGAAAGATGATTATCGTAAAAAATATAAAAGTACAATATCCCAAAATATTATTGATACTAGTAACAATTTTATAAATAGATTAAGCAATAAAAATCGCTTGGCGTGGAAAATCTTAAATTCAAACCGACTACAAACCAAAACAAAAGGTGATTGCGAGATAACCTGTGATGAGTTCAACAAGTTCTTTGTAAATGTCACCGATAATTTACTGAAAAGTTATGGCACACCATTACATGATGTTGTAATGGCTAATAAACCAAAAAATACTTTTAAATTCAAAGAAACTACTTACATTAAGATATTGGATACAATAAGTAACATCAAAAATACCAATAGCGCCGATATATATGGAATTACAGTAGGAATTATTAAAAGTATAAAGTACCTAATAGCCTCAACGTTAACCAGACTTATAAAAGAAATTATAAAATCCAGAATATACCCATAAGCCTTAAAAAGGTAAAAGTAATCCCTATATTTATAAAAAAAGGTGACAAAAATGATATAAACAACTACCGACGTATATCTTTACCTATAATAAACTATATTATCAAAAATAATTGAAACTGTAAAAAGACCAAATAATAGAACACTTTGATTAATATAAACGAAACTACGAATGTATGGCTTCGATGAACACAGTTTAAATCTAATATGCTCATACTTAGAAGAAAGGCAACAAATTGTCACTATAAAGGAGAATAAGTCAGATATACTTACTCTAAGAGCAGATGTTCCTCAAGGCTCTATCTTAGGTCCAATACTTTTGTTATTTTTATAAATAATCTACTGCAACATGTCCAATCTTCTAAAACACTTTTGTTTGCTGATGATATGGCAATATTAAATTGCCACTCAGAAGTGGATACAGCTAATAATACGAACGCTGAATCACTGGCCTGCGTATTAACATGGTGTTAAAATAACAGACTCGTCTTAAACGAATCGAAAACAAAAACAAATTAAAATTATTTTTTGTTTTGTTTTGTTATTCTCAGAACACAAGATACAGAAACTGACAGTTCAGTTGGAGTTGATCCCTTCTTAAAATGGAACGAACACGAGAAAAAACTAGCAAAACACTTTCAAATTATATATTCTGCTTGCGCGGAATGTCAAAAAGAGTTGGACATACTCAACTTTCAACAGCATACCATGTACTGTTCGAGTCACGGTTACAGTACGCTGACATTGTGTGGGGACATTCGTGCTCTAGGCACTCAATTTTTGGGTTACAACAAGTGATGAGAATTATTGCAGGCTTGTCCTACACAAGTGACTGCAAAGAGGCTTTCTCAAATAATAGTATCCTTACTTTTCCAGCTATTTATATCTTTGAGTGTCTGGTGTATGTAAGATCTCACATGTTAGAGAAGTGGGAATAGGGGGGAACCTAGTTGTGGTATGATTGTACGGAAGAGGGTAATACCTATTTTTTCATTGAGAGATTTATCATTAAAAAAATTATCAATTAGAAGTATAAGATGTAGTAGAATAGTCAAGAAGTTAATTTAAACAACGAACCTCTGTGTCATACTGAATAGAATGCCTCTAGAATATCGAGAAAGGCTATAGCAGTTTTGTCCCCTTCGCGGTTCACTGTTTTGCTATTGGAGGTGATTTTGGTTAATGGAAGCAGCGCGGATTTGTTTTGTAAGAAGCTGAACTGATATAGAGGGATAGCGAGGTAAATGTGGCCTAGGAGCTTATTTTAACCTTTAAAGAGATAACTTTTTGATTTATTTTGAATTAAAGTTTTACTCCTTAAATCTAATGTTTTATTACTGGATGCTTGAAAAATGGAAGCAGCATACCTCTGGAATGTTCAGATGTAGAAAATGATGAATTATATGATAGCTACGGCGAATTATTGGAGAGACAAACTGATCCACAAGACAGTGATGATAACGGTGCTATTATATTATATTAGTATTATCGAGAGTAGTGATGAGAGGAAATTCCTGATAGAGACAATATAGATCAGTCAGGCGACTGTGATTGCGAAAATATTCCAAACAAACGTACGAGACTTTGCATGCGCTTCTCTTTCAGTTCTGAAGAACTATGGTGGAAGTACCAAATCAGCAAACAAAATTAATTGCTTCAGGTGAAGCTGTTTGGAAAAGAATTGAAAAGGTGTTGCTGGTAGATGTTCAGAGTGTTTTTAAAGATGTACATGGGCCAACAGCACCTGCTAAAAGATAAATTATGAAGGGGGATCTAAGTAGTGTATAAGTAAGTATTTTGGAATATGTACAAATTTGTACAGAGTTTTGGAGAAAAACTGGACAATTACGAAAACGAAATTGAAGGCATTTCTTGCAATATTGTACGCACGTGGGGCATACTAAGGAAATATTTTGAGGAACAACAAGTGGGGACCATCATTTTTCTCCAGCACTATGAGTTGACGTGGTTTTACTGAAATTCTGAAATACATTCGTTTCGACAAAAGAAATCAGTCTCAACGTTGTGAAACGAGCAATGCTGTCTTTTTAGTTTGCAAGTTTTCGGTAGTTCTGAAACGGTAAGTTTCAGATAATTCCGAAAACTTGCAAACTAAAAAGACAGCATTGCTCGTTTCTCAACATTGTTGTACCAATCCGCTGGATGCAAACTTACCGTTTACAAGAGCAAAGCAATTGAAAAGTACTTATACTAAGTATACTAAGATAAAACTCGGAAGAAGAAAATCAATGTTATAATCCCCAATAATATTTTTATTTTTATTTTGAATCAATAGTTTTCAAGAAATTTTTCAAAAAGTTCTTGAAATAAATGAATTATTCCTGACGGTGGCCTATATATACAAATACATAATGATAAATTTTTCACTATGTAAAATGATTTAAACTCTGGCGCACTCGACCTGTCATGATTCCGCAAATGCACGCACATCAAATGACGAAAATTTAATTGTGTCTTCAATAATCAGAGCTACCCCTCCATTTCCTTTACATTTCAGCATAAACTTGCAGCTAACTTGGAATTCGAAATAATAATTAATTTTAATTGTTCATGCGTGAGCCAATGTTCTGATATACACAAAATGTTGCATTTTATGTCTTCTATCAGTGCTTCTAGTCGTGATGCATTGGGAATTCTGATGTAGTATTGATAGGGAGCAGTTGTCTTGATTATTTAAGGCTTCGGTTTTGTTGGTTGAGTATCTTGAAAATTTTAATTTATGTTGGTCTACGCTAGAAAAAAAATAAACACATCTTTTGGCCAGAAATTTTCATTAATAACTGTTTTTTCACAGGCTAGTCCATTTATTGCTGTTTTCTTTTGGCGTTTTAAGGCCGCAATCATTAACCTGGTCGCGAGATATTTCGGCTTTTACAGCGAATCATTTTATTCCATTGTTTACAATTTTATCTGATTGTCATGTGTTTATCTCCTGGATTGCAGTTGTTGCAGCTTCATCTCTTATTGAATTACTTGTTTCGTTTGATGGGATCTTGTATTTCTTCTTATTAACATTTTGGTTTGTCTCCTTGCTAACTTAAGGTTATTTATTTCTTGTGTGAGAGTAGTTATTCTTTCATAATATACATTGTAAATAAAAATATCTCTGGCTTCTCCCCTTTTTCTTCACCTCGAGATTGGCGGATGTTTGGTTCCATCTCGGGCTATTGGTATTAAGGGATAGTGTGTTTTCTTGGTCATATTAGTGTGATATCTGTTTTATATTTTTTGTTTAGGGTTACGTTTTTAAGTTTTAGTTTGAAAGATGCGTAATTAAGTGTTTTTATATATTCCTTTAAGTTGTTGTACTGTTTTATGGATTCTGTTGTTTGTGAAAATTTAGATGTCTGGAATTTTTCTGTTCGTAGGGAGCACTTTTGGGAGCCGTTCTTCTCACACTTAGCGCAGGCTGAAATGCCGAATTTTTCTTCCGATTTTACAAAACAGGTATGGTAATCCGAATCACAAATTGTACACTTGGAGGGGTCCCGATCGACTGTGTTGTTACACACTGCACATGATTTATTTTTACTAATTAGACTTATATTTAGTTCATTTACTGAAAGAGAGCGGCTGTATTTGGCATAGATATCCACATACGTTCCATAATCATTCTTGACATTTCTGTTTGCTTCCTCTAGTTCCTCCATTATTGTTTCAACGCTAACCTTATTTATTTTTCTACTTACAAGGTCTATTATAAAAGTAATGCGCATTTTCTGGGAAAATTATATTTATTGGCCTACCCGTATAAATGCTTAAAATTCTTCAAAATTCTCTCCTTCAGCATCAATACACTTACGGAAGCGTGTCTGCTAAAGGGACCCTGAAGCTCCTCAACGGGAATGTCTCTTAAGAATGCTTTTGGGTGTTTTCCAAGGACTCCAAAGCTTCAGTCGGAAGAAATCAAAACCAAAAATGGTGATGTGTGGTGAAAAAAGGTTATTCTTAATAATTTATTCAATTTTGAATTCTCTACAATTATTTGTTATATAACTTTCATGTTGCTTCAATAGTTTATTAGCAATTGGCAAAAAATGTCAAAAATTTCAATTTTTTTTTTCTCGAAAGTTAAGAATTTTATGAAAAATATATTTTAACAAAATTTGTTCAGTTTCTCATTCCTTTTAACTTTTGTTTAAAAAGTTTTGTAATATTTTTCATATTAAAAAAACAAAACACGCCACGAGTAAACACCCACTTCCGGTTTATGAATGTTTACCAAAAGCTTTTCAGTTCCAGTTTTTAACGATAAAACCTTAAGTTTAAAGGTCCATCTCAATCGGATTAGTCGTTTTTGAGATACAAAACCCACGGACAGACAGACAGACAGACAGACACACACACAGACACACAAAATTTTTTTCACGATCACGATCACAATACTTCCCCTATATATACTTCGTATATAGGGAAAGTAACAATTCTTGACAGCGTCAGACTCGTTCTTTCTGGTCTCGTTCACTATCCCATGCACGGCAAATGTGG
>CAXAKX010000575.1:0-22132 GCA_963969525.1 Ontholestes murinus | reverse complement strand
TCCTATCTGGAAAAGATTAGGAAAACGGATACCGCAAAATGGCTATATGGCGATTCAATGTGCGATGATGCAGAACACACAATATTCACCTGCAATCGGTGGAACGATGTAAGACGAAGATTAGAAGAAAAGGTGGGTAGGATTACGCCACACATCATAATGGTTACTATGCTATCCAGTACTAAGGCGTGGCAGGCAGTATCCTCCTATGTAAAGTATATACTAAAAACGAAAAAACGAGACTTAGATAGTAGTGGTTCATAGAACCAGAACCGAGGCATCCATCCCGAAGCAATGTCACAAGACGGTCCCAGGGTGGTTTAATGCCTTAACTAGGGGATTTTAGTGGGTGCGAGTCCCACACACCAGAGTGAGGTCTCCTCTGAGGTGCACAACGCATTTCTCCCTACGCATAGTAAAAACTTTATTACTGAATGTAGTACTTTATTTAAAACAGGTGAGATGTTTTTAGCTACCAAGTTTTCCCTAACACTATGAAGGGTGGATAGAGACCCCTAAATATAGGGTGGGCGGGTGGCCTCTATCCCTAAATGGTTTGAACATTTGTAAATCTAAGCTCTAACAGTGTATTAAAAAAAAATAAACATTTTACGTACGATTCATAGAAACAAAATGGCAACGTTCTGAAGTTTAATTAAAAAGGAATTTACTTGTAAGTATGATATATATAGATAATTAATTTTTTGTCAATACACGTCAATATATCATATATATATATATATATATATATATATATACAGGGTTATTTACGCTTTACGGCACGGAATATTGTGGCCAAAATACGCGACTTTCAAAAAGTTTCACTTTGGGGATATATGGGGGTCTATTAGGGCTACTTTTTAAAATTATTTTCATAATATACAGGGTGTCCCAAAAACCCTAAAAGTATCAAAGTTGTGTTTTTTTAAATGAAACACCCTGTATTTTATTGCATTTTTTGATCCGTCTATAAAAATAAGTATGTGTTTTAATAAGGTTTTTATTACATAAACCTTAAGGTTTTTGAAATAATTTGAATTTTGTAAAAATGTAACCTAATTTTCATGTTTCAAATACTTAAAAAATAATTAAGTTATGCATACCAAATTTACACTGAAGTGTAACAATATATCATATTTTATTTTCCAAGTATAATAAACTTGACATCTTATGCCGGGTGTAAAAAAATTGGAATTAAACAAATGAGAACTTTAAATGACTAAAAACTTCATTTATTTAAATGGAACGCTATATTTATTAATTTATCAGCAAATTCACGTTTTAATTACCTATCGAATGGTATTTAAATCTTAAGTGTTAAGTCTTCTCGTTTTTACAGAAAACGCCAAAATATTGTTTATTGCACCGTTTTAGTACTTTTAAAGTAAAAATTTTAATGTATCTAGTTTTCTATTGTATTTAAGAACGTCAGATAATTAATTTAGTCTGTTACTTTAGTTTAAAAAGGATGTCTTTTGTTATAGTTGTGTTAATTTGCGTTTTTGTGTCAGATCGTTAGTAATCGTTATTGTTTGAACATGGTTGTTGTATGTCATAGTAAAAAATGAAAATTTACACAGATTTTCTTATACTGAGGTTTTTGTAACTGACACTTCCAATTTCTTTAAACTGGTTTAATAGTCTCTCAAAAATGGCTAGCTTAGGGTGATTTCTTTCGGGAAACCTTTAAGTATAAACTCGACAAGCCAATAAACAATTTTGATGACATTCTCCAAGCATGAAAATAATGCCAATAACCCCTTATTTTGAGTAAATCTTCATTTTTTACCAAAAAATACAACAGCGATGTTCAAACAATAACGATTACTAACGATCTAACACAAAAATGCAAAATAAGACAACTATAACAAAAGACAGGCTTTTTAAACTAAAATGACAGACTAAATTAATTATCTGACGTTTTTAAATACCATAGAAAACTAGATACATAAAAATGTTTACTTAAAAAGTACTAAAACGGTGCAATAAACAATATTTTGGCGTTTTCTGCAAAAACTAGAAGACTTAACACTTAAGATTTAAATACCATTCGAAAGGTAATTAAAACATACATTTGCTGATAAATTAATAAATATAGCGTTCCATTTAAATAAATGAAGTTATAGCCATTTAAAGTTCTCATTTGTTTAATTCCAATTTTTTTACACCCGGCATAAGATGTCAAGTTTATTATACTTGGAAAATAAAATATGATCTATTGTTACATTTCAGTGTAAATTTGGTATGTATAACTTAATTATTTTTTAAGTATTTGAAACATGAAAATTAGGTTACATTTTTACAAAATTCAAATTATTTCAAAAACCTTAAGGTTTATGTAATAAAAACCTTATTAAAACACACACTTATTTTTATCGAAGGATCCAAAAATGCAATAAAATACAGGGTGTTTCATTAAAAAAACACAACTTTGATACTTTTAGGGTTTTTGGGACACCCTGTATATTATGAAAATAATTTTAAAAAGTAGCCCTAATAGACCCCCATATATCCCCAAAGTGAAACTTTTTGAAAGTCACGTATTTTGGCCACAATATTCCGTGCCGTATAACGTGAATAACCCTGTATATAAAACCACATCATATTTCTAAAGGGCCGTAACAAACATTACCAGTGTAATTGTGCACGGCTACCGGGCATATTCAAGTGTAACAATTTAACATCAACAAGCACACTCCTGTCAACTCTCACTATTTATTCAATTCCTGCTGGAAGGGTCCGGACCGTAGAGTAGCATTAAAATTAACACAAAACTTACAGCACATAATATTTTACGCACTTTGTCATGCCCTTCGTTATGTAAAGGGCCATTAATGAAACGTTTGTCTTTTCGGACCTTTTACCCAAAATTCCACCGTTTTAAGCATTTGCCATTTATCAAGCTTTCTTTGTTGCTAGGCGCTGATAAATTGTTCGAGAAACACCGACCGTAGGGCATTATCGAATGGCAGGATAGTATAAATTCTTTCGATTTTTTTTTTGAGAGTTTATATAAGGGCTGTTAACTGAATCAACCGCGTTGATAAGGGCTCGAATCGATCACGTTGTTTTTCGAACGTTTCGGACTAATGCGCGTAATAAATATTATTCGTGTTTTTTAAAAATGTGGGTGTGACTTTTTCCCTCCATATATCCTCGATGATTATAAATTAAATAGATAAGTTTGAGTTAGGTACGACATTGGGACCATTAATGGTAAGGCGTATAAATAATGTGGAATTTAGAGGCGATAAATTTATTTTATTGCTAAATTTTTACATTAATTATTGCGCTTCTAGTATAAATAGGAATTAATATTACTTAAACTCTGTCGTTTTCAGCATTAGGAAAATTGATTTCAAAAAATGTTTGTTTTGAAATAAATTATATTTAACTAAGTCTGTAGGTACTGGTTATGGAAATAAAGGTTTATTATTATTATTATTTGTCTGTGTACTCAATCAAAAATATACGCTCAGGTGACTTTCAAATAATACTTTAAAAATATGGATATATCGACGAAGTTGCAAAGAACTTAATTTGATTTTGTTGCCGTACATAAAATTATTTCTTTATAACTCGGCGGTAATAAATTTACGGGTAAAAACTTTTATCATCATCTCCGATTCCCTCTTAATGTATTCTTCACGATCGCCCGACATTAATAAATAGACAATGAATTATGTCGAAGTTTGTAAAAGGGGTCATTTCCACGTCGCCTGAATTATTAATGAAGCCCATGATTATGTCGGTGAGCAAATTTCGAAAGTATAAATTATTAAATGGATCCATTAGTTTCCATTGCGTAACTTTTTGTTGTCGCATAAATTGTAATGATTGGAAAAGTTCGCCCCCCCAATATTCAATCATAATTTCGTAATTTTTTGTACGAAAATTGTATTAAATCTCGGGATTGAAAAGACAAATATTTTTTTACCCTTCGCATTAATTATAGACTATTTCAGCGAGCCAATCAATAAATCGATGGAAGTAGCTTTGCAGGAAAAATAAATCCGTGAAATTGATTTAGATATTTTAGGGAACGAAAAGATTAGAAGAAGCCATCATTCATATTGATTAGTTTTTATAGGTAATAATTCATAAGTAAAGTAAAACATATTTTGTTAATACATTAATAAAGAATTGAATAAGTACTTTATATATCTTTTAATTAATGATTAACGTATGTAGAATAACAATACACTAATCTCTGTGATTGGAATTTATACTTATATTTTAATGTATATTAAGTTTGTATTAATTATTGGGATTTTCCTTTTGATTATCAATAAATAAATAAATAATGTGAATTTGGATTATACTACTAAAACATCTTTATTCACAGAAGGAAATAAATTATAATACATGTAATGTATAAAATAAAATAACATAAATTCTGATATAATTGTCTTCTTCCGTTTCATGGCTATCGGCCGGTGGTCTTTCAGCCCTTTGGATTATATTTATTTAAAAATAAAAATACTGTATATACTTAATATTTACAAAATAACACGTTTCAATAAAAATGCCATTATACACTTTATGGACGATTTTCTCGGCACGTTCATCCGTAAATCGCTACTTGGCGATCACAACTTTTATACTTTTATGTTGCTGGCATAGTAATACATCTATCCACCTTACAAATGCTACAAATTGTCAAGATTCGTGCAGTTTGCAGCCTGAAAATTGTGCCGGCAACGATTCGCGACAGGATCCATACATATTTTAAATCCGCCCGTATGTTGAAAAATTAAGTGGGAAATTCTAGTTTCCAACGTGGGGAAATCATTCTTGATGGCTCTGATAGGAAGAAGCCACGGAACATAAATCACAACTGTCATCCAGAAAGTTGGGGGGGCATTACAATTTCCTGACGGCACGGAATCAGAAAAAAAAATGTTTGCGACTTTATTTTGAGGCGTCATTTAACAAATTGATGTAGATTTTGCCGCAGAGGAAAGATACGGGTCGTATTTATTGCCAAGAGTTCCATATAATAAAGTTACTTTACTTTTTTAACAAACATTAAGTGCATTAATGCTGTTTTCAGTTCTTGGGTTTCCACTTTTAGCGGAAATTGTAAATCATCATAAAACCGACGTATTCTGTAAATGGAAAGATTTTAATTTTTAAACTAAATATATTTATTTTCTACTTACCGTCATATAAAAATAATCTGTCCATTATTTTTATCATCTAATATTTATATATAGGGCATCAGTTTATTTTTATTTAAGGTGGTTTAACTTCAGGCATCAAGATAGAGACGCAATGTTTTATTTCATAATCTTCATATTAAATCATAATTATCTAATAAGAGAATTTCAATTTAATCATAACGAAAATCATTTATCTTACCTTGCTAATTTTTGACATCTGTTACCTTTAATTTAATTTTAATTTTCTATCTTTTATTATTTTTATCTTATTATCGAACACCTACAAATAAATAATTAGTACCGTTAATTATTCTAATCTGACATTAGTTCTGATCCTGATCTGTTGTCTCTTGACCTCAGGCTTCTGTCTACATTTTTTTTTACCTACCTTAATCAATATTTATTCTTTTGCCATCGCCAGTCTTTTGCCTTGCATTTTGTTTACAGGTAATAATGAATTGTACCAATTTTCATTTGTTGATATACGAGGGCGTCCTGAAATGTTTCCGGAATCGGCAAGAGATGGCGCATGATGGTTGAAGTGGATTCATTGGTCGGCAAGGACAACCTTTTTTATAGCAACTGTCAAAATTTCTGTCGTCTACTGTCAATAGTTGTTGTTTAAGAAAGTTGTTTTGTACAGCAAGTCAGGCGTTTTCGCAAACATTGATAAAATCGAATTTCGTGCAGTGATAAAACACTTCTGGATGGCTGTGAAAACGAAATATTTTGCTAGAGGTTCATAACGGATATACTCCATCATTTTCGACCATCACCTTCTAAACCGCTAGTAAGGACAAGATTCACGATATCTTGTGAAAGAGATACCATAGACAACAGGCATCTTAGAAGAACGTGTTGGCACGATAGGTTTGCTCACACCGGGGCAAAAACAAAAACGTCTCACCGTTTCGGAGGAATGTCTGGCAGGATTCAACGCAATCCAAGGGATTTCTTCATACGTTTCGTAACCGTAGATGAGACTTAGATCCGCCATTACATACCGGAGACCAAGGAACAGTCGAAGCAGTCGACTTTTTCGGGCGAAGCAGCTCGGAAGAAAGCAAAGATAGTTCCATCGGCCGGAAAGGTAATGGTGACCAACTTTTGGGATTCCCAAAGTGTGATCCTCATCGACTATCCGCAAAAGAGAAGGATGATCACGGGGTAATACTACAGCGATTTATTGACCCGATTCGATGTAGTATTGAAGGAGAAACGGCCCCGTTTGCAGCTTTTTCACCACGATAATGCACCGGCTCATTCATCCGGCATCATCATGTACAAATTGAATGAGTTGCGTTACGAATGAGTCTCTCATCCTCCATATTTACCGAACCTAGCCCCCAGCGACTTTTTCCTATTTCCAAACCTTAAAAAATCGGTGTCAAGAAAGAGATTTGGCTTAAGTGAGGAAGTCATCACCGTTACAAATGGTTATTTTGCAGACCTCGAAACATCCTACTTTGCCGACGGCTTGAAGAGACTGGAGCACCGTTTAAAAAAATGTATTGATCTTCAAGGAGACTACATCGTAAAATAAAAATAAAAAACCACATCAATACAGTATTTCTCTTGTCGATTCCGGACATTTCAGGGCACGCTCGTACATATATCATTGGTCAATTGTCTTCTATTATATATCAATAGTTAGGTTTATCTTTTTTACTTCTACCTTCTGTAATCTATTTATATATATAGTCAATGCTATTTTTTTGTATTGTATTTTGTTTTGTTATCTCGCACCATAAACTGGCATTTAGCATTTATGATCTGACATCTGCAATTTGTCAGATGTCTTATGTCAAATGTCATTTATTTATATTTTTACTTTTGTCTTACACGTTTGTATTCGATATAACCTTCTAATTCTTGGTTTTTGCAAATAAATAATTAATCAAATTTTATTATTCTGATCTTATTCCTGTCTTCTATTTTTTGTCCTCTAGATTCTGTCCATTAGTTGGATGTCGTGTCTTGAATATTATTTTTGTCTTTGGCTTTCAGTCGTCAATACAAACTTCTTAATTTCTGTCTACTATGACACCTGTAAATAAATAAATTAAAGGCAGTATTAATTATTCTAATCTGACATTAGTTTAGATCCCAAAGATAAGTAGCAAAATAAAAACCAGAGAAAGAAAATATGATCAATAAGAGAAGGTAGATAAAAGATTCTAGACGGAAGCCAGAAGTTGTAAGGCAAGAGTTTCAACTTTTGGCTTCTGCCTAGAATCTTCTTTTATCTACCTTCTCTTATCGATCATATTTTCTTTCTCTGCTTTTTACTTTGCTATTTATCTTTTAATTGGTATCTGTAAATTAATAAATAATCAAAATTATCAACTGTCATTTAAGATCTGACAATTTTAATTTATCAGTTCTTCAGGTCTTCAATCGTCATATTTCTGTTTTTTGTTTTCTTCTTTAAATCGTCTGTCATTTGTTTTCCAGTCCTATACACTGCCTCTTATCTTTTATATTATATTTATAAGATCTGACATCTATAATCTGTAAATTTTTTGTTATATGTTTGTAATCATTAGGATTATATTTCTTAAATTCTGCCTTCTGTCTTTAGACATATAGCTTCTTTAGTTAATCCTTATTTTCTGATCCTAAGACATATAAATAACTAAAACTGCCACTTGAATTGATCTAAAAATCTGTGTTTGCCTCGTATGTCATTAGCCTTTGTTTACGATCTTTTGGCTTCTATTTTTTTTTTAAGTTTTGTATCACCGGCTTTCTGTTATAAATTCTATGTTCTAATATATTTCTTGTGTTCTGGATTAAATTATTTATCTGTCGTAATATTTTGTGTTTAAATATTTGAATTAAAAATGCTTTTACTTGGTGAAATTTCATAATGTATGTTGTAAATAAAAAACACGTTTGTTTAAATTTCACAGATTTTTTTGTGTTTGTATAGTATTTGTTACTAATGTTGGCAGTAAAGAATAATAATCATTTTGTTAAATTATTACTTGAGACATCTATAATGTATAATCTGTTAATTGTTTTCTGTTATATGTCATCAATCATTAGGTTTGTGTTTCTTGTCATTTGCCTTAGTCTTTTATCCACTAGCTTCTACAGTCAATCAATCTAAAATCAAATATATGTTCTGTCTCTTGTCTTGATAAATAATAAAAATTGATTGCCTTTGTGAACTAAAATCTGTAATTTGCTAATGTTTATCTCTAGATATTTACGTTTTATTTTTCGGCTTCTTTTTTTATTTTTGTAAAGTCATCAGTCATTCTTTCTTCTGATCTCGAGTTTTTATTTGTTATCGAATAGTGGCAAATCAATATTTAGACATTAATTATTTTGATTTGATAATTTCTGATTTTTGTTTGTTTTTTGGCCTTTATCTCCTCCGTTCCTTCATGCATCTTCTGATGACAATTGTATTTTGTGTTTTTTATTCTTATTTTGCTCCTTGTCTTATCTGATATTTCTAAATAGACAAGTAATGAAAAGTTTTAATTACTATTTGTTATTTAATTATGTAATATATCGAATGTCTTCTGCCATACGTTCATCGGTCATCAGATTTTTATCAGATTAATTCTTTTGTCATTTGTCATCTGTTGTTAATTATATCGTCTATTAAATATGCTGTCAAAACTGTCAAATATCATTTTTGATCTGATATCTATAATTTGTCAAATATTTCTTTCATTTCTTGAATGACTTTCTCATGTATCACTTGGTGAAACATTTTAAATTAGTATTAATGAAGGTTTAAATTAAATGAAACTTTCATCAATAATGATTTCTTGTTTTTTAGCCTTTGTCTTAATTCTTTTGTCATCAATATAACTTTTTGATTCTTAGTTATTATTTTTTCCAATAAATAATTATTCAAATTTTATTATTCTGATCTGATGTCAATGTTCTGGTTATTGTCTCATATCTTATATCTTTTATCTTCTGCATTCTGTCATTTGTTGAATGTCTTGTCTCAAATGTAATTTTTTGTCTTCTGGCTTCTGCCTATACTTTTCTACTATTAGCTTTCAGTCGTCAATAAAAACTTCTTAATTTTTATCTAACACTTGTAAATAAATAGTCAGTACAGTTAATTAATCTGATCTGACATCAGTTCTAATTCTGATCTCTTGTCTTTTGACGTCTGGCTTCTGTCTACTTTCTGTTGTCAAGTTGTCAATCATTCTCTTTCTCTTAAAATTTTTATTTTGCTATTTGTCTTTTTATCTGGTATTTTTAAATACATAAATCAATTTAAAAAAAACAATTGTAATCCCACATTTATAATTTATAAATTATCTTTTGTCTTCAGTAGTTATAATTCAATTTTTTGTTTACTTTTTCTGTCATTTGCTATCAATCGTAAGTCTTAGATACTGTTCTTATCTATTAAATTATTTTTATTCATCTAATGCTAACACGCAAACAAATAAATAATATAATTTGTCAATAATCATTTAAAATCTGATATCTATAATCTGCAAATTATTTTTTTTTGTTACATGTCTTCAGTCGTTTGGTTTATGTTCCTTGTATTCTGTTTCAGTCTTCTATAATTAATCTTTTTTTCTGGTCCTTATCTTGCTTTCTTTGCCTTCTCATTTGGTACGTTTAAAGATATAAATAACTATCACTACCAACTGCTATTTCGATCTAATAAATGTAATTTGTCTTCATATGTCATATGTCTTTAGATATTTGTTTCTGACCCTCTGGTGTCTGTTTTTTTTAAATTTTGTAAAAGCTTTTTATTATAAATTATATGTTCTACTAATTCTTGACTTTCTACTATTTTGGCACCTACAAATCAATGAAAAATAATTCTAATTATCATGATCTGACATCAGTTCCGATCTGTTTCTTATTTTTACCTTTACCTTTGCTCTTCGTTTTTTGTCTGCTATCTGTAAATACATACATAAAACTGTCAACTTTCATTTATAATCTGATATCTGTAATTTGTCAAATCTCTTTTATCATTCGATTTTTTTCCTTTTATTCTGGATTAAATCTTCTGTTATTTGTTTGTCTTCATTATCATTTAGGACATCTATTCCTCAATTGTGTTCAGTTATATGCCATCAATCGTTAGGTTTATGTTTCTTAGTTTCTGTTAACTGTTTTCAATACTGCATTCTATTTGGTTCTCTACCTTGTTGCCAGTAAACAAAGAAATAATAAAAACTGTCAATTGGTTTTTGTTTTGTTTGTTAAGTATTGTCTTCCGTCTTCAGTTTATTATTATTTTTTTAAATTTTGTATCACCTTTTTTTGTAAAATCTTTTATTGACTTTTTTTGTTTTATGGTACCTGAAAATCAATTTAAATTTGACTTCAGTTATCTTTCCTTTGTATATATTTTTCTGTTTGTACTCTTCTTTCGTGTGCTTTCTGATGTCAATTATATCTCCTCTTTCAATTATTTTTCTTTTTCTCTTTTCCTGTTATCTAGTATCTGCAAATAAATAAATAATCAAAACTGCCAACTGTTGTTTTGTTTTCTGGTTTCAGTCTTCTATCATAAATTCTATCAAATGCTTCTCTTTTTTGTATTGTTAGCCCCTAATATTTTTAGGTAATTAATTAATAATCTAATTTGTTAATTGTCATTTACGATCTGACATTTATATTCTTCATAATAGATGTCAAAAATCATTTGGTTTATGTCTTTTGCCTTTTGTTAACGGTCTTCCATAATAAATCTCGTGTTTTGCTTCTGGTTTTGTTCTTTTTCTTTCTTATCTGGTATCTCTAAAAATTTAAATAATATAAATAAATTTGGAGTTGTTAGTTGTGATCTAAAATTTGGAATTTGTGTGTTGCAAGATTCTAGATTTTTGTGCCTTGTCTTTTGGCCTCCCTCTGTACATTTTGCTTTTGTTTGGTACCAGAAATAAACCTTTTAATTATTCTAATCTGATATGGTTCTGATTTATTTGCCTTTTGGCTTCTGTCTCCAGTCTTATTTTATTTGCCTTTTGTCGTCACTACTTCTTATAATTCTTGTTTATTGTTTTGCTCTTTATCTTTTTATCTAGTATCTGTAAAAAAATAAGTAGTCAAAACTGCTCCCAATTGTATGGTCATATATCTATAATTTGTTAAGTGCCTTTTGTACATAGTGGTCAGATTTTAATTTTTTGTTTTCTGCATTTAGTTCTCTGCGTTTTTCGCAAATCCCATGTCTTCTCTTTTGTTTTTTTTGTCGAATGTTTGCAGGCAAATAAATCAATAATAAAATATTAATTACGATTTGTCAATTATTTTCTGATATTAATCGTTAGATTTATGTCTGTTGTCTTCTGCCTTTTTCCATTCTTACACCTACAAAGATATAAATAATATGTTGCCTGCCTTTGAATTTTTGTTTTATTTTTACTTTTGTATCATCACTTTTTATTAATTGATTTTCAGTAGTAGATGATAATTATTCTGATCATACATGTGTCCTGTTTGTTGTCTCATAGATTCTGTCTATAGTACTTTCATCTGCCTTCTGTCGGTTTCTTGTTTTTGGATTTTCTCTTTATTTGCTTGTCTAGAATTTGTAAATAAGTAAGTATTGAAACTGTCATTTATGAACTGACATCTGTAATTGGTTTCGGGTTTTATTTGTACTAATATATAGTCTTATATTAACATACTTATATGTTGCAATGTAAATTGTATATTGTTTCATACATGTAAATAGCTTTCTTTGCTAATTTATACAGTAATGCAATGTAATTAATTTTATGAAATCAGAATAATTGCTTAACACAATGCATAAATAAATTCTATTTATTTTGATATGACTGATCACACGATAAGATTAAAGGGTGTTGCATTTAATTAAAATATGTTTTTATAGTTACCATTAACAAACCACCAAATAGCAAAAGCCTGGGATTAATAAGAAGTATAAAGCAATTACTCCGCACACCCTTAATTACGAAATTTCCGCAGCGCGTAAGATTAATCTAATGACAGAGGAGAGAGAGCGAAAAAAAACATATTGCCAAAACCACGTAGGCCTGTTTTCCTTTTCGCTTCCGCCCCAAACACACCGACAATCCAATTATCAGATCTTCTTCATTACGAACTTTTCGGCGATATTAGTCGAATTGAAATAGTTAAGGAAACCGCTCGATTCCGGAACGTTTCCGGATTCACCGCGCCGAACTTCGCCCGTAAAGTAGCGGCCATTACTGCAAATTTAATTTCTAAAACCCCGTGTCCCATTCCGGCCTGCTACGTTGCCTTCCACGTAAACTTTAATATAATCGCCAAGTAATTTGTTTACTTTTTTCGCCACATAAAGTTATAACATTAACGAGGGGGTTAACGCGTAAAGTTTTGGGGTCGCAACTTTTGCGCCGGATTATGGATTTTAATATACTACCCCCGTTCCGCGGACGAAATAAAATTCACGGAATTTTATTCGATTAATAACCCGTAAAAGCATAAATCATTAATTATTGGTTTGACTTGGCGAAACTCCATTATACATTTAAATTATTTAATTTAGGCATGAATTACTTTTTCTCTTTATTTGAGCTGTTTTCTAATCAATAAGAAAATGTGGAACTACTGCTGTGACGTATTTTTTGTATTAAATTTAATTTCGCTTGGTAATTGACAGAGGATGGCAGGGACGTAAGAACGTATCGGAAAATTGCTTACATCAAGAAAATCCACTGGCACTTGCCAGTCGAAAATGCTCGGAAACTTAATTTATTCCGGGAATGCGCTTGTACATTGCTCGGATCGTGTTCAAGAAGCAATTTAATCTAACTTAATTTAAGGAATCCTACTTCACTAATTCTAATTGGCTGCGAAAAAAAGGTTACAGTTTACGGGAGGTATCTTTTTCAGCTCATTAAAACAGCGCTGAGAAGCTGTAAGAAATGTATTTCATTAATTTGCGACGAAATAAAAAAAAATACCAAACTAATAATAAATGTTTGATTGATATGGATGGTAGTAATTAAAAAGTTAATATTATTACGTAATAAAATACACGGCATAAGGCTCTAAACTGTTTTCAATCTAAGAATATATTGTAAGAGTTATTTTAATTCCACATTCTCTTCAAACTAATTTAATGCTGCTCTTACCAGCTGGATATTAGATTTGTCCTTAATGAATTTAAAAACGCTAAAATCAATGTTGTAGCGTAAATTCATCTTTATATTTAGTGTGGACAAGTTGCCATAATTCCACCCTCCAATAACACATAAGATTTTGAAGGAAAGAAATTAAGCAGAATGGAATATTTCTGTGGAAATGTTTATTAAGTGTTTTACTAATTGGAGCAATCAATAAGTACAATAATTTCTGATGGAAAGTTTGAGTACGTGAAGAGTAATTATTATTAAAAGTGCCCTTTTCTTCACTAGTTTTATTTAAATACTATATGTATATTTCGAACACGTGTTTATAATCAATAGTTACTTTAAACTTTTAATAATAAGTATAATATTTATCTATGTTCACTAATAGAAGTAATACATTTTAATCTAGTTGAGTCAAAGTAGATTCAAGACATGCCTGGATCTTTTTTACGTTAATATTCCTTTGTTTAAGGGTCAGCATACCTACGAATGAAACGAAACTGCTAATTCCGTAATTATGGCCTCAAAGAACTAGAAGTAACAACCATTATACTCTTTTCCTGAAAGGAGGCTCCCTTCGGAGTGTCGGCTCTTAAGCAATCCTTTCACGACTCACATCATCCCCAGGCTGGATTCGGTATAGCATCTAAAAATATCTCGAAAGTGGTCTGCAGTTAGGTTTTGCGGAAATTGTATCCACTTTACTCCATAGCTTAATTGTACACTAAATCAATTTTAATTCCTTTTTACTTTTTCTGTGCAAATAATATATTAAAATTTAATGCTAAAGCGATGAAAGAAAAATAGGCCAGGATGGTACCGTTATGCAATAATACGGAAAAATATGTGCTCGACAAAGTGTATGCATGTATGCATGCCGCGAAATAATAAAATTCGCGAATTGTGGTTGAGACGTGAGCGGAAAGCAAGCGAACCCTTGAAACGTCTTAATATTACGATCAGGTTTGTTTAAATTTAAACACACAACATGTAAAAATTATAACTGTTCATTTTAAACAATAATGTTTATTAAACAATTAATTATAGTACTTTGGGGTAATATAAAGTAGAGCATAGATAATGTATTATCCTCTCTGTATTATTAACGTCTGAGGAGTTCCGAGTACTTTTTCAAACTCATTAAAACTATCACCGATACAGACCCCACAAAACAGCTATATATCACGAAGACAGAAACTTCCACGCTACATTTTTATCGAATTCGACGTTCCGAATCTTGCTCGACAAATTATCAAACGACGTTTTATTTCCTGACGTGATGAACGACCGGCTTAATTGGAGCTACAACGGTCGTGCAGATTTTACGATTCGATTGTCGAAAGCGCAGCATTAATGCACTCGTCCTTACGTAATTGTGTCACATACGAAATAAATCATAATCAGTAATGTGCTCTCGAAATAATTGGATTGATTGTTCCAATTTAATCCACTTATACTCATTAAAAAAATAGAGTACAGTTTATTATTGATTTATATAAATTATTGTTTATACAAGTAAAATAATAAAAGAAAGATCGCTGGCTGTACAATGTAAAACCAAGGAAAGGCCGAATGTGAGGACCACTTGGTCGATAGTTGATGAAAAAAACTGAAAAATGCGAATTTCTAAAAAATTCCTTTAATTTATTGACCAAAAAGAAATAGAAAAATAATTGCTCAATCTGACCACAGATCAACTATGATCATAAAACTGTAAAAATTGCAAAATCCAATTTTTTAGATATTTTTTTGGATATTATTTTGTAGAAAACTGGCGAGCAAAATTTTGAGAAGTTTGAATGTTTGAAAAAACACAAAAACAATGTTTATCAACTTGAAACAACAACAATTTATTTAAAAACCTTGTATCATTATCTTACTGTAAAATGTGCCATATTTAGCCTGAAAAAATGTAAAATCAATTGCTATCAACTTGAAATTAGCATAAACACAAACCATCTATGAATATAAAACTCTAAAATAAGCAAAATCTTGTTTTTGACTATATAAATAATTTGTAGAATGTATGAAGGCCTGAAAAGAAACAATAATCTACAGGCTTAAAGAAAAGAGCAATCCAAAAACAATTGCTACTATCTTAAAATAACACAGTCTATTCACAGTCCATCTATGATCATTATATGTGTAAAATATTCGTATATTTATCTTGATTTTTGATATAAGCTGTAGAAAGTATGATTATAGAGGGTGTGTAGAATGTAATGGTAATTTTAGAATTTGTATGGGTGCATGGCTTCATTTAAAAAAAAAGCATTTTGGGATGACGCATAAGGGCCGGCCGCGCGTTGTTAGACAAATGATTTTTTCTTGAAAAAATGAAGGATGTGTCCGCGGTTTTTCTTGATAATGATTCTAGGAGGTGTGTAGAATGTAATGGTAATTTTAGAATTCTTATGGGTGCATGTCTTCATTGAAAAAAAAATGCATTTAGGAATGAAGCATGCGGGCGCACAGTGTTAGACAAATGATTTTTTTCTTGAAAAAATGGGGCCCAGTTCTATGGACCCAACCTTCGAATCCATCTATCTTCAACCATGTTTATAAGTTGGTGTGATATTCCGTGCGAGCTGGGGCTACATTAAGTTGATACCACGAACTTATTCTTAAATTTAAAGGCAGCTCATTTTGTACATTTGTTAAAATTTGTTAATATCTGCCATTATTTAATCCTTCGTAACACGCGTGTCCATCAATAGGCAAAATACGCTGAAACTAAATTTGTGTTGGTATTTATGTACACGCGTTATATGCAAATTTTCAATTGACAACATTTGATTGGTTTTTCTATTGAAAATACCTTCATGAGAAAAATTTGATTCGTCCGTCCAAATTGTATTAATTTTAAGCAATAACTCACAAAAAATAATCCTATTCTCTGCACCTTGGGAAATAATTTTCTAAATTCTTTGGAGTCGGGTTTTTCTTACTCTCAAATCCTCCTGGCAATTACGATTTGATGCTCGTCGATTTGCTTGAAAATATTTAAAAAAAACATTTACTTGAATTCCCTTATTCTCGGTTATTGGCTTTGCTTGATTTTTTTGCGTTTTCCAAATAGTACAAAATTTGACTCCAGCCTTCAAAACATTTTTCTAAATTTCATTGAAAGTTTTGCAAGTTCTCTCAACAATTCTGTTGCACTGGCCATATATGACGAATAAATCCATAATTTCTATATTGGTATAGGTATTTATTTTAATATTACTCGAAACAAGCATACACAAATATTGATACGTTCGATTCAACAAATATTGACAGAAGCCTACTATGGTGCCTGTAGGAATAGAACAGGAATTATTGAAATGTGAGAGGAAATACATTTCGAAATAACTTAAAAACTACTGGCTCTAGGTATAGTGATGTATAATACTTTTTTGTAACAAATTGTCTTGCGAATCACACTATGAGAAAAAATATTGGTCATTCCATTTGAAAGAAATTGAAATATGATGTTTTTTAAGTGGGCGCTGAAATATTGATATTTTTTAAATATTAACTGTCAAAATTGACATATGTTTTTTCCGCTGTAGAGAAATCGATTAGGTACAATACAAGATGACGCTCGTGTGTCTATCTTGTACCTACTAGAAGTTATAGGCATTTTTCTAAACGCCAATTTGACAAATAAATTTTTAAATCAAAAACTGTAAGAGTTAAGTAGACATAATCCCATATGGAGAGGTGGGCAATCTAACAAGGAATTAAAAAATAAATTAATATACAGTATGTTTCATTTAAAATAACAAAGTTGGTAGCCGTTTCCGGTATAACCGGAAGTGATAGAAAGTCAAAAATATTTTCCATGAGAAGATCGCAATCAACCGTACAATATTGATTATTTTCAGATTTTTCCTCTTGCAGGAACCCCGTAAACTTTTAATGGACGTTATTCGTGGCCCACCTGTATATAACATAAAAATACGTACACAAACATATTAAAATAATGTCAATACTTAAGAATAAGATATAAATATAATCTATATTATATTATTTTGTCAACGTCAACATCGTTTAGGAAATTTTTTGAATCATAATATGTTTTTTTACAAGAATTTTTTTTAGTTTTTGTTTGAATTTATCAAGCGGCAGATTTTGAACACTTCTTGGGATCTTATTAAAAGATTGTATTCCTAAATGTCTTGTATCCGTCCTGGATTTAGGAAGTCTATGTTGACTTGTTAAAATAGCATTTTTGTTTCTCGTGTCGTGTGTATTTTTTCATGAGTTTTATAGAAGTACATATTAGTTTTTATATATATCAGATATTGAAGTATATATTCACCAGGGAAAGTAATGATTCCATATTTAGAGAACATACACTTACAATCGTCCCTATACTTTAATCTAGCAATAATGCGCATAGCTCTTCTTTGCAAAGAAAATACCCGGTTTGAGGCAGGACAGTGGCCCTATGCAAGGATGGCATAAGACATAATTGAGTGAAACAGTGCATAATAAGTGCATATAAGTAGTGCTTCAACAGGCAATTCGTGTCTCAGTTGTCGTGACAAAAAAATAACTCATGACAATCTTTTTGTTACGACATCAACGTGATGATTCCATTGTAAATTAGGATCCAAATGTACTCAGAGAAATTTTACATATTCGGGGTTATTTACACCATCCAGCTTTTTCATACTGAAAAACATGGTATGAGTTTTTTTTCATTTATGGTTAAATGATACATTTTAAACCATTCTTTAACTTGTGATTGCATCTCACAAGACATTATTTTTAAATTGTTCAAGTCATCATCTGTCGCCGATAGAGTGGTATCATCAGCAAACATAGTAATAGCACCCTCCATACTTTTCTCCAAATCATTTACATAAATGAGAAATAGTAAGGGCTCAAGAATGGACCCTTGAGGAATTCCTGCGGGAACATATTTAGTTTTTGACTTGATGTTATTGATATCCACGAGTTGTTGTCTATGTGAAAGATACGATGCCACAAACTCTATACTGTTTTTACTAAAGTTGTAGTGTTGTAATTTTAGGAGTAATATATCATGTGAGATGCAGTCAAATACCTTACTAAGGTCACAAAATATGGAGCATTGATAATTCTTACTCTCATATAAGTTTATAATTTAGAAAATTAGTTGTATTATAGCCGATACCGTCGATTTCCCCTATCTGAAGCCATATTGTGAGCTACTAAAAAAACGTTTTTCTGAAAATGTTCTAAGATTTTTTTAAACTGATTCAAAAATTTTGGCAAAGATTGGTGCAAGAGATATGGGTCTATAATTTGTTTTGTCTGATTTTCTCCGTACTTGTGTACTGGCACCACACGAGACAACTTCAAACACTTAGGAAAACAATTCTTTTTAATACAAATATTAAGGAGTTTTGTGAGACGAATAACTATGAGCTCTTTTATGGTTTTAATTAATTTGGAAGATAAATTGTATATATCTTTACTGTCTCCACTTTTTAAATTTGTAATCGAATCTCGAACATCCATGTAACGTATCTCACCTATATTGAAATGTGGTGCATTGTTGTTTACCCGTTTATTACTGTTATTTTTACTAATTGGTGGTGGACTTAATTTTCCTAATAATACATGTGGTATATTACAAAAATAATCATTAAATTCATCTGCACTAATATCTGTATCATTTCTTACAGGATATTCACTTCGTTTAATTAGTTCCCAATAAGCACGTTGTTTATTTCCGGCATGTTTTATATAATTACAGTTTGCTTTTAATTTAGCCTGACTAATAGCTCACTTATAATTGCTAAATGCTGTTTTATAAGCTGATTTTAAATTATCAGTTTGATACCGTAACTTTAGATCATACAGTAAGTGTACATTGTTTCGCATTTGTCTTAATTCATCACTAAACCAGTGGATATTTCTAGGTTTGCGCTTGGTTAGTTTTTCTGGAAACGATATATTATAGCCATTAATTATACGAGTAATAAACATACAAAATAGTGTATCACAATTGCTTTTACTTATTATAAATTCCAGTCTATTCCTTCAATATAATTGTAGAAATTTATAATTCCGCGCTGGATAATAGGGCAAGATATTATAGAGTTCACTTGTTCTTGTTTTGCGTATGAGTATTTGACAAATATTGCACGATGGTCTGAAAATAATGTATTACATACACTTGCTGTGAATAGTTCGTGATTACTAACAAACACATTATCAAATTATATATAAAATATATCATTATATCTCGTTATATTCGTTGCAATACTCTTTAAGCCAAATTGTTCTGTTATATTATTGAACTCTATAAATTCTTTGGTTATAGTTTCCGCACAATTTATATTAAAATCACTGGTAAGAATTAAATGTTCCGCATTTATGTAATCTAACACATTGGCTAATTGGTTTATGAAGACATTGAAATCGCCCCAAGGCCTGTATATATTAATCAAAGTATATTTTTTGTTGTCTAAGTGTAAAATCGCTCCACATATTTCAATATCTCCATCAACGCAATAATGTCCTATATCTATAGGACTTCTTTTAAGGTCTGGTGTAGCCCAAATTCCTCAACCACCTCCTCTATTAGCTAATTATGAGTAGCTTGATATTAAATTAAACGAATTTATGTTTGCTTCTTTAATATGATGATCTTTTAACCAAGTTTCTGTTAAACAAATTATTTTACAATTTTTATCCGTAATAAAAGCTTCGAATAAAGGAAGTTTTGTATTCAAGCTTCTTATATTTAATGTTAGTAATAAGTTATTCATATCCACATTTGATTTTACGAGTTGCTATTTTGGAGTGAAGCCATTGGAAATTTAAGAGATTGTTCTTTTTACTAAATTTATTTATAAGTGTTCCCTCGTTCCACGTATCTGTGTTTTCAATAGAATCCTTAGCTTCTGATGGTACTCCTATTTTATAGGAGACGTACATTGCATCCTCTCTTTTAGGTGTTAATGTCTCAATCTGATATTTCGCTGGATAACAAGCATTTAGGAAATTTTCCATCATTTCTGCCGTGACAGATTTGTCGAGCCGGGATATAAAGTACCAGTGGGTTCTTGTTTTTTCATTTCCTCTTGATTGGGGCGCAACTGGCAACATACTGCTACTTGAGCCAGTTCCAATATTAATTTTATTTATATTTTTATTATAATCAAGAGTTCTTGGAATTTGTGTTACATGATTCAATTCTCCATTATCGCTTCTTACCATTTGCGTTTCCGATATTTTTATTATATTCCTTATGGTTTGGGTTTGATTATCTATGTTTGAGTTTATTGATCCTGCGGCGGAAAGTTTTTCGACATTAATACGCTCCTTCCCAGTTCGAAATTTTTGCGATACACTTTTATCGGTTTTTTTATTCTCAATGAGAGTATTTTTAATATTTGGATTTTCCTTGATAGTTTTATCCATATCTTTGTGTTCTGCGACATCTATAGTATGAGAAGATTTCTTCGCGTCGTTTTTGCTATTCCCATTGGATTTTGGATTTACAGAATTCTGCGTTAGTAATTTATTCAACACATTTATCTGATCTTTAGAGAAATGCAATATTATCTCCCATACTGTTTATTATATAGTCCTTTTCCCTTATTATGGTTTTTCAGTACCTTATTTCTACTGCTTGATATGCTGCTTCCGATACCTCATCAGCACTATTTGGGGGCATGTCAGGGTCACTTGGGGGTGGGTCCGCGTTTTTTCTTGATTATGATTATAGAGGGTGTGTAGAATCTGATTGTAATATTAGAATTTTTATGGATGCTTGTCTTCAGTGAAAAAAATGCATTTATGGAAGCATGCGGACGTGCAGGGTTAGACAAATGATTTTTTTTCTCGAAAAAAATGGGGAGGATTGTCCGCTGTTTTTTCTTGATCATGATTCTAGGTATATGTAGAATATGTGTATAATTTTAGTTTTTTTATATGTGTCTTCTTTTAAACGCAGTACATACATTTTTGGGGTGAAAGTAAGGGCTGAATTTTTTTTCAGTATTTAATGACCATAGATTTGATTATAATCATGAAAACATTATGGGGATTATTCTATTTTAATGAATTCTCGGCAAACGAAATCTATTACTTTAATCTATCTAAAATTCAACTATATTACAAAAAGACAATTGCTATGAATTTGAAACTACTACAGCAGATCTAAAAACTATCTATCATCATGATACAGTAATATATGGAAAATGATTTTCACTTAATCGAAGAGGATATTTTTAAAATTCTCAACACAATCGTTCTAACAAGAATTTTTCTATACCATTAACAGTTTCTATAAACTAATGGTTATATGTATATGGACTGTAAGTTATAAAGCAATTGCACATCGCCTTCAATTGTTTCAAACTTTAATCATAATAATAATTACTTTATCTCAGAAGATTTTTCAAAAATTCACAAAGAATTCATTGGTTTAAATTGCGATCTATGAAGGGAGCCATTTAATTATAAAAGTGAATTAAAACTTTGGCTTTATCCTCAGGAGCAAAGAACTCATTAGTTTGAACATGGTGTCTCTAGGATTGATCAAAAATTTTGACTTTTATCCTCCTTCTAAAATTGAAATAAAAAATGGTGATGTAACCAACATAATACTTTCCCTATATTTTTCTCGAAAACTATAAGCATTCGCAAAAAGGCTATTCTTAATAATTTGCTCAATTTTGAATTCTAAAATTCCAAATATATATATATATATATATATATATATATATATATATATATATTATTTAGTTTGATGTTTTCGCGAGTATGGTATGTTGTAGCTGGTTTTCGGGTTATACTCCGCGTGGTTTGTAAATTATATCGTAAATATATATATATATATATATATATATATATATATATATATATATAGGGTGGGTGGGGTTTCTTTTAACCCAC